>WJBH02000319.1:0-29768 GCA_013167095.2 Daphnia sinensis | reverse complement strand
TTAATTCATCATTAAATTTTGCCAGGGCATAATTTGCTGAATAATAAGAGGAAAGTCTCTTAGTCCGCCAGATGCAATATAATTTTTCTGAATATTGTTTCATTTGGCTAAGCGGAAACATTCCTTGAGCAGCTTTTTCTAGCACAGAAGGATTGATGTCTGTTGCATATATTAACGCTTTTTGCAATAAATTTAATTCTTTTAAAATGATGGCAATTGAATAAGCCTCTTCTCCTGTTGAGCATCCGCTACCCAAACTCTAATAAATGGATAATTCGAAAAATCGTTAATAGTATTTCTTAAGGTTTTGTAAAAAAATGTATCACGAAACATTTCGGTAACATTTACCGTATTTGCTCTACAAATCTTTTAAAATAATTGCTGTCTTTAATTACCTTATACTTAAATTCTGCAAAGCTTACTTGTTTGTCTATTGCGTAAAGTCTGTTTAATCGTCTTTTGAGCGAAGCTCTCGAATAGCCAGTAAAATCATACCCATACTGCGCTAAAACATCTTTAATTAAAGCCTCAACCTGTTCGTCGTTGATGTTGTCTAAGCTGTATGGCACTATATTAAATTGTTTAATTGTTCTAGTAGTTCATCTATTTTACGGGTTTAGAATGTAGCCCACTGCGCCAGCGTTCATGCACCTTTCTTTATCTCCAACCATGGCTTGTGCGGTAACGGCTATTACCGGAAAGCGGTGTAATAGTTTGTTTTGTTTCATTTTTTGTATCGCTTGATATCCATCCATATCTGGCATCATCATGTCCATTAATACCACTCCAATGTTTTTATCTCTATTTAAAATTTCAAAACCTTGTTGAGCAGTATTTGCCGCCACGCAAATAAAATTTTTGGCTTTTAAAACAGCGTTTAGTGCAAAGATGTTTCTGTGGTCATTATCAATTATTAATATTTTTTTTGTCTTATTTTTCATAAAACCAGCGCATTAAAATTTAAACTTTGTCGTATAGCCAAACCCTTAATAAAGAAATTAATTGGTCTACATCTACAGTTTGGAGATATAATCTGGCCCCTGCGGCAATGCATTTTTCTCTATCGCCCATCATGGCTTTTGCTGTAACAGCTAAAATAGGTAAATGTTTGTAAGCGGCATTTAGCCGTATTTGTTTTATGGTTTGATAGCCGTCTAACTGTGGCATCATCATGTCCATTAAGATGACATCAACTTTAGGGTTTTCTTCGAGCACTTTAAGGCTTCATTACCATCTACAGCATGTAAAACATTCATTTGGTGTTGTTCTAGCGCTTTGGTTATGAAAATATGTTGCGCATATCATCATCAGCAACCAGTACCGTTTTTTTTTTAGTACATTGCTTAAACCGCCTAAACTGTCTCTCACTATACCTTTTGCTTGTTTTTCGTTTTCTTCTACCAGATGTAAAAACAATGCAGCTTCGTCTAATATGCGTTGGTATGAATGTGCTGTTTTTACAATTATCGAATCGGAATATTGCTTAATTCTGGTTTCTTCGCCTTTAGAAAGATTTTTTCCTGTAAAACAATAATCGTAAGTTTTCTAATCCGTCATTTTTTTTGAAGGTCTCTAAAGTTTCGTAAGCGTTTTTTATCTGGTATGCCCATATCTAATATCACACACTCTATTTCCTTTTCCTTTAATGCGGTTAGGCTTTCTTTAATGTTTTTTTACAGTTTGTGTTTGATATTAGAGTTGCTTAAAAAATAGCTTAGTGCTTTGGCGTGTTGTTCGTTTTCTTCAATGATGAGTAACCTTTTTGGGGTGTTTGCTTAGCGCTTCTTCTAGTTTTTTCGAAAATCTGCTGCATATGTTTCTAACGCGACGGGCTGTTGATAAAATCTACGGCGCCCTTGGTTAAACTTTTTTTTTTACCTCTAGAGAATACAATGTGTACGGGTATGGCTTTTGTTGCTGGGTTTGCTTTTAGTTCTTCCATAACTTGCCAGCCATCTTTTATGGGCAGCTGTATGTCAAGTAGTATGGCTACGGGTTTGTACCTGTGTGCTAATTCAATGCAATATCTCCGCGTACGGCAACAACTCCTTTGTAGCCTTTTTTTCGGGTAAAGTCTAATAACATTTTTGCAAAGGCTGTGTCATCTTCTATAATTAAAATTATTTTATCGTTGGCTAAAAGCTGTTCTCTATCATCAGCAACATCAATAGGGATGTGATTAACGGTATAACGTTCAGTGTATGGTTTAAAGCTCCCTTCATCATCGTTGTGCAAAGGTTCGATAATGGGCGTGATGACGATTTTTCATCTAAAAGCATGGGTATGGTTAAAGTAAATTCGCTACCTACGTTTTCGATGCTCGACACTTTAATTTCTCCGCCTAATAGCCTAGCCAACTCTTTACTAATAGAAAGTCCAAGCCCAGTACCGCCAAATTTGCGTTTTGTTGAGCCGTCTGCTTGTTGAAAAGCTTCAAAAATCATTCTAACTTATCATTTGCAATACCGATGCCCGTATCTTTTACGGTAAAGCTTAAGGTTTGTTTTTTTTCATTGCGGCGGTGGTTAATGTAACTGTGTGCCAGCTTGGGTAAATTTAAAGGCATTTGAAAGCAGATTTTTTAATATTTTTGCTCTAAACGCATTTATCGTGTTGATTGCTAAAGGCACATTGTTTTCTACTCAAAATCAAGGCTATGTTTTTATCTTTAGCTATTGGATTAAACAAAGAGCGCATGTCTGTTATTACTTCCTCTACGTTTATTTTTTCTATCTCCAATTCCATTTTCCTCGGCTTCTATTTTAGAGAGGTCTAAAATCTCATCTATTAAGCTTAAAAGCCCTTGTCCGGAGCTTTGTATAACCCCTGCGTATTCTTTGTATTCCTCGTCTAATTCTTGATTATCAGCCATTAACGCGACAATAACAAAATGAATTTAAAGGTGTGCGCAGCTCATGAGACATGTTGGCCAAAAATTCCGATTTATAACGCGTGCTTTGTGCCAGTTGTTCGGCTTTTTGTTGTATATCTATATTTCTTTCTTGGATGAGCTGGTTTTTTTCTTCGAGCAGGCTTGTGCGTTCTTCTAATTCTTGGTTACTTTGTAATAACTCTTCTTGCTGTACCCTTAGCTCTTCTTCTGAGGCTTGTATTTTTTGTGTTTGTGCCTCTAATTCGGCATTTAAAGCTTCTAGTTCGGTATGTTGCGATTGTAATTCTTCGGCTTGTGCTTGAGTTTCCTCTAAAAATTCTTGTAGTTTTTTTCTGTTTTGTGCAACATGTATAGCAACGCCGATGTTATGAGAAATGGTTTTTTAAAAATAATCTAATTTACGTGGCGTATAGGCGTATAACGAAGCGAGTTCTATCACTCCAATTACAAATCCATTGTTAAACAAAGGAAGGCTATTACGTTTTTTTTGGTTTTGTTTGCCCGGTCGCATAACTAATTGTAACATCTCCTTCGGGTATTTATCTAAAAAATTATCGCTCGGTTGTAAACATTGCCCATTAAGCCCTCTCCCTTTGTTATTTTATGGTTTACCTTACGGCTATTTAGGGCATACTTTCCACATAAATATAAATTTTTGTCTTCTTCTAAAACATATAAAGCAGCCACATGACTTTTGGTGTGCTTTACAATTTGTACAAGCATATCATTAGCTATGTTTTAGGTCTTTTTCGCCAACCATTTGGTCGTTTAGATTGGCAATACCCGATTGTAGCCATTCTTTATCTTCTAAAAGCCCAAAAGAATATTGTAACGATTCTGCCATTGCATTGAGTGACCCCGCTAGGTTGCCTAAATCATCTTTTACTTCGTCATCTAGTCTAATTTTATAATTTCCCCGCGAAATTTGATTGGCTATGGTTTTAATGGCCTCTATTCTTTTGCTGGTTTCGGTATTTATATCTTGTAGTTTTTGCTGCAGTTGTATAGCGTGAATTAAAGTCATAGACAACTTTTCTGTAAAGAAAAAGTAATTAATAAGGATAGAAATGCAGCAAAAACTATTAAAATAGGAGTGTAACCCGCCCAAACATTCATTCTTGAGGTGCGCAGCAGTAAAATCTTTTTTCTTCTGCCTGCATTTCGCTTATAATTTTCGCACACCGTCCATGTGTTTTTTCCCAACATGTAGGGCTTTTTTGTTTACAACTCCTGTGTTTTTTTTAAGCGCTATAGTTTGGGATAAAATAGTTAACCTGCCTGTTAACAAAGATTTAAGTTTAAAAGGTTTTGTTGGTGTTGTGCATTATCTTTGGTTTTGATTAATAATTTGTTGT
Organism: Daphnia sinensis; assembly: GCA_013167095.2. Classification (NCBI taxonomy): domain Eukaryota; kingdom Metazoa; phylum Arthropoda; class Branchiopoda; order Diplostraca; family Daphniidae; genus Daphnia; species Daphnia sinensis. The sequence goes on along the minus strand of WJBH02000319.1, from coordinate 25,520 downwards.
ACACTGATAAGCTTTTTGTTGAGAACCTTTGTAGGCTCTAAAAAGCTTCATCTCCCGACAATAAATAACCTCTTTGCCCTGTTTCTGCATCTTTTAAAGTAGAGATAATGTTGTCTAAATCGCTCATCACTTCATTGCTGTGCTCCATTAGCGCCGCATTTTTAATTAAACTTTTAATGCTGATAAAGGAGGCTAGAGAGCTTAAAATTAATACGCCTAACGACAGGCCTAGCCCTAAGCGAAGGTTGTTTTTTAGTGACAGCTTCATAATTTTGATGACTATTCTTCTGTTTTTGTGTGAATGGGATTGTAAAATAAAATTCGGATCCTTGGCCATAAGTACTTTTTACCCCAATTTGTCCGCCGTGTCTTTTTATAATTTCAGATGCAATATAAAGACCTATGCCAAGCCCTTGGAATCGTTGTGAAGTTTCTTCCACCCTATAAAACTTATCAAAAACATGCGTTTGTTGTTCGGGCAGCATTCCAATTCCAAAATCTTTTACAGATAAAGACAGGTTTTCGTCTATAACTCCAACATTTAAATCAATTTTATTGGTGCCTGGAGAATATTTGATAGCATTGGTTAAAAAATTTACTACCACTTGCTCTATTCGCATTTCGTCGCCAAAAATTTTCTCGGCTAACGGTTCCGTTTATCTTTATTTCAAAGTCTGGGTTTGACTGGCGCATTATTTCTGCTATGTTTGCCAACAAACAGTTTATATTGAAATTTCGTTTGTTAAACTTGAGTTTACCGCTTTCAATTTTAGAAATGTCTAATAAATCTGCAATAAGCGAATTTAGCTTTTCTAATTGTGTTTGTGTTTTTGCTTAAATGGTTTTCTACCGTAGACATGTCGCCTTTATGGATGCTTCGTGCAATAACTGAACGTATCCTTTTACACTGTGAGGGGTGTTTTTAGTTCATGACTGGCAATGCTGATAAATTCATCTTTTTTTCGCTCTGCATCTTTGCGAAACTCTATTTCGGCTAATAAAGATTTCTGCATTTCATTGAGTTTTCTGTTTTTGCTCGTAATGCGGTAAAAGGTTTTGCACTTTTAGCAATAAAATGTTCATGTCAACAGGTTTTGTAATGTAATCTAACCCCCCCGATGAGTACCCTTTGGCTATAAATTTAAGGGTTGTGTTTGCGGCCGACAGAAATATAATTGCAGTTTCTTTAGCTTTGCTATAGCCAGAAATTGCTTCGGCCACCTCAAAGCCATCCATGCCTGGCATTTGAACATCTAGAATAATAAGTACATAAGAGTTTTTTAACACTTTTTTTAAAGCTTCTTCGCCAAAGCTGCGGTGTCTACCTCAAAATCATGTTTTTCGAGAACCTTTTTTAACGAGATTAGGTTCTCAGGCGTATCATCAACAATAAGGATCATTCCCAAAATATTTGCATAGTTATATTCTCATTTTGGTTACTTAGATAAAACCAAAACAAAAATTAAAAACAAACGATTTTGAGAATTGTTTGTGCCGAGGTCTGTTTGCCTGGTGGGCTTTTTACAAAATAATTAAGAATTAAAGCCGAAATGGCTTTAAAAATTCTTTGTTTAATTTCTTTTTCGCCTAATAAAATCGCTATATCAAAAACCCCTGGACCAAATTTTCCACCCACTAACATTATTCTAAATGGCAACATCAACTCTCCAGGCTTAAAGCCTTGGTTTTCTGCTATGCTTTTAAATGTTTCTTCCATTTCTAAAGCAGTAACGCCATCGGTTAATTGTTGGGCAAACGTTTCAAAAAACAATGCTTTTTCTGCATTCCATTTGGGTTTTACGGCTGCGGTATCATATCCGCTTGGTTGGTTAAAAAAGTATTGGGTTTGGTTAACAAAATCGCTCAATAAATTACAGCGGTCTTTTACTAATCGATAACTTTTATTAAAAGCGGTTCGTTAATAATTTTTGTGCCTTGTTTGGCTAATAAATCATTTACATGAGTTTTTAGCGTTTGGGCAGACGATTGTTTAATCCATTCGTGATTGTACCATTTTGCTTTTTCAAATCGAATTTTGCCCCTGCTTTGCTTACCCTTTCAATAGAAAACTCTCTATCAGCTCCGCTAAATTGAATATTTCTTTGTCGGTGCCATCTGTTCCAGCCCAGCATAGCTAAAAGATTTACAAATGCTTCGGGCATAAAGCCCAATTCTTTAAATCCTTTGGTAGTTTCTGATGTTTTTGGGTCTGTCCAATTCATGGCGTATACCGGAAACCCAAGCCTGTCTCCGTCTCGTTTACTTAGCTTTCCATTTCCATCAGGTTTTAAAATTAATGGCAAATGTGCCCATTTTTGGCATTGCGTTTTCCCATCCAAATATTTCCACAATAAAATATGTATGGGCGCAGATGGCAACCATTCTTCGCCCCTAAATATATGCGAAATTTCCATTGCCTTATCATCAACCACAACCGCTAAATGATACGTTGGCATCCCGTCGGCTTTTAGCAAAACCTTATCATCAACCAAGTTAGTATCAAAACTAACCAAGCCCCTAATCATATCTAAAAAGACACCTGCTCGTTGGCCGGCATTTTTATGCGTACCACGTGGGTGTGTTTTGCGCCAATAAGGCTGTAACTTCGCTTGCTGGCAAGGTTAAAGAGTTGCGCATTTTGCATGCGACTTTGCTGACCGTATAAAAATTGGGCTGTTCGGCACGTTTGGCGTTCAGTTCTTCGGGAGTATCAAAAGCATAATAGGCATGGCCGTTGGCAATAAGCTGCTCGGCATATTGTTTATAGCTTTCTTTTCTTTCGCTTTGGCGATAAGGCCCAAAAGCACCTGGGGTTTGCGGGCTTTCATCAGGCGTTAGCGCCGCCCAGTTAAAACAATCTAAAATATATTCTTCTGCGCCCTCAACAAAACGAGTTTGGATCTGTATCTTCTATACGTAAGATAAATTTGACCATTGTTTTTTTTTTGCAATAAATAGTTAAACAAAGCGGTTCTAACACCACCTAAATGCAAACTCCACAGTAGGGCTTGGCGCAAATCTTACTCTTATATTTTTTTCCATTTAGCCACAAAGATATATTTTTTACTGCGTTTACGTTTCTATTGGTATATTTTTGATTGGTATTTTGTAATTTGCCAACTCAGTTATGAACCCGTATCAAAAAAAGCGACGCTGGAAATTCTTTTTACTCATCTTTGCCATTGTTATTGGCGGAGCGTCTGTTTTTTATTCGGACTTTTTCGTTAAAAAAATGGAGCGAGAATAGCTGCCCAATTTCAGCTTTGGGTTAAAGTAGCCGAACAGCGTATGAAAATGTACGATAATGAACAATTTATTGATGTGTTTGAAACTATAAAAAAGAACACAAAAATGGATGTAATTATTACCAAAACAGATGGTTCTATTTATGTTTGGAGGGCTTGATACCACTAAAACCTTATATCCGAGCGACACAAAGAGAGAATATGACTCGCTATACTTTGCAAGACAGCTAAATAAAATGAAGCAGCAGCATAAACCCGCTGTAATGCAAGGTATAGAGGGCGAAAAGCTAATTGCTTATTATAAAGATTCGTTTATTTTAACACAGTTGCGATTTTTCCCTTATATACAATTGGGCGTTATTGGCTTATTTTTACTTACCGCATATGTGGCATTTAGTTCGGCCCGAAGGGCAGAACAAGACCAAGTTTGGGTAGGCATGGCCAAAGAAACAGCCCATCAATTGGGGACCCCAATCTCATCGCTAATGGCATGGGTAGAGCTTATCAAATCGAGGTTTGATGCAGAAGAAGACCCCTCGTTGCCGAAATGGAAAACGACATTCATCGATTGGAAATTATAACCGACAGATTTTCTAAAATTGGCTCAAAACCTATACTCGAAGACCATGTGGTTTATGTAGTTATAAAAACTTTGTAGATTATTTTAAAGTTCGTACCTCCGATAAAATCAAATTTATCATTAACGGAGACAAACAAGTACGGGCAATGCTAAGCGTCCCTTTATTTGATTGGGTAATAGAAAATTTGCTAAAAATGCCGCAAATGCAATCGAAAACGAAGGTACAATCACCATCAACATCATCGAACATTTAACAAAAGAAGAAGTTTTTATTGATGTTACCGATACCGGAAAAGGAATAGCCCGCTCTAAATTCGATGCCGTTTTTCAACCTGGCTATACTACCAGAAAACGAGGTTGGGGATTAGGCTTATCCTTAACAAAAAGGATTATCGAAAACTACCATAGTGGCCAAATTTTTGTTAAAGAATCGGAGTTGGGCAAAGGCTCAACTTTCAGAATAGTTTTAAAAAGCAGCATAACTTATGAACCTACCACAAACACAGGAATACCCCGAATGGGTTAACAAATACATTAGCCTTGTGCAAGGCGATGTAATTGATATTTTAGAAAAAACAAGCCACCGATTTTGCCAATTACATGCACAATTTAATAGAAAAAGCAGATTATGCCTACGCCGAAGGCAAGTGGACAACAAAAGAATTAATAGGCCACGTAATTGATACCGAGCGTATTTTAGCCTATCGGATATTAAGTTTTGCCAGAAACGAAAAAGCAGCTTTGCCAGGTTTTGATGAGGATAGTTATGTAAAAAACGCACACTTTAAAGACAGAAGCTTATTTAGCCTATCGGATGAGTTTTTGATGTTAAGAAAGGCCAATTTATATCTCATCAAATCTTTAAACGAAGATGAATTAAATAAAATTGGAACCGCCAACGGCACAAGCATTTCTGTAAGGGCTTTGGTGTTTATGCTAGCCGGGCATGTTATTCATCACCAAAACGTAATTAAAGAAGATATTTATGATTTGGTTTAAGGATTTTACACCTAAAATGTTAAACGAAAGGCCAAAAATCATATTGGCGCTGTTTTGGGAATAGAATTTACTGAAATTGGCAGCGATTTTTTATGCGCCACCATGCCCGTTGATGAGCGTACTCATCAACCGGCAGGCATTTTACATGGCGGCGCATCGGTAGTTTTGGCCGAAACCCTAGGTAGCATTGCTTCTTATATGTGCATAGATCCTAATAAATATATTGCGGTGGGTTTAGAGGTAAATGCCAATCACTTGCGCCCAGTTAGCAGTGGCTTTGTTAAAGGGGTTTGCAAACCAATTCACATAGGGGGAAAAAACGCATATATGGGAAATTAAAATGTATACCAACAAAAACAAAATGAACTGCATAAGCAGATTAACCGTAGCCATATTGCCAAAACCATTGTAGCTAGCTTGACAATAAAAAAGGCCAACCTTAAAAGTTGGCCTTTTTAATTTTTTAGGGTTTTTATTGCTTGTCAAGCCATTTTTTCTCAACAAAATAAGACAAAATTAAACCTAATCCTCCAAATATACCTATACAGCCAAAATAAATAGCTACCGCCTGGCCTTCTTCGCCGTTAGTCATTTGATTGCCAAAACCCCTCTAACAGTAAACAAAGCAACCAAAAGACCTAAGCCCACGCCTACCAGTAATAAGCCAAATTTTAGACTTAAAAAGGGTTTTGGCGTTGCTTTGTTTATGCCAGGGTCTATGCCTCGCTCTATCATTGCCATTTTCTCTTTGTTAGAGAAATATCTAATTCCAAAAATCATCGCAAACGTGCAGATGAAAAAGGTAATGGGTACTAAAACTTCTTCCATGTTTTTATTTTCTAAATCGTTAATATTTGTTTTGAACCATGTTCTGAAGACTATGACAACGAACAAAAACAATAGGTTACACCCCCATGTATTTTTAATTAAACTTATCTTAAGCTTTATTTTACATTTTGATGTAACCAAAAATGAATAAGCGACGTCTAAAATAAGGCATGCATCAAAACGACACAGATTTAGCGTTAATAACAGCAGTACTTGCTGGCCAAACTTCGCAATACGAAGTTTTGGTAAAGCGCCATCAGCGTTTTGTTTTTACACTGGCCATGCGTTTTGCTAAAAACAGAGAAGATGCCGAAGAAATTGCACAAGATTGTTTTGTTAAAGCTTATCGAGCATTGGGAACATTTAAGCAAACCGCTAAATTTTCTACTTGGTTATATACCATTACCTATACCACTGCAATGACTTTTTTGAGAAAAAAAAGAATAACTACACAATCTATCAATGATGATGAAAACGTTTTGCAAATTGCAAATAACAGCACTAATTTTGATGCAGACCTGGTTGAAAAAAAATCGGCGCATAGCTATTTAAACCATGCCGTTGCTATGCTTTCACCAGACGATGCCGCTATAATTACTTTGTTTTATAAAGGCGAACAAAGTTTAGAAGAAATTGGCCAAACATTAAACCTAGAGGCTCAAACCGTAAAAGTAAAGTTGTTTAGGGCAAGACTTAGGCTAAAAGATAAATTAAAACACTTATTGAAAGACGAAGTAAAGGAATTGATATGAGCGTAAAAGAAGAACAAATTTGGAGCTATATAGATGGCACTGCCTCCTTGGCCGAAAAAGCAAGAATAGGAGCTAAAATAGCTAATGATTGCGAATATAAACGGCTTTATGAAACTTCATGACCATAAACCAACATCTCGCTAATCTTGAGTTTGATGAGCCGTCTATGTCTTTTACCCGCAACGTAATGGATAAGGTTAAAGCCGAACTGAAACGGTGTCATTACAAACCAAGGTAAATCATAAAATAATTTACGGCATTGTCGCTTTATTTGCTGCCGCTTATTTGTGGTGGTGTGCTATGCACTAAGTATCTCCGATTTTAACAATCATTTTTTGACTGTAAAACTTAATTTTTCGTTTGAAATTACCAAGTGGATTAATCCAACCTCCCTAAAAATATTTTTATTTATAGATTTAATTTTGGCTCTTGTTTGTTTAGATAGCCTACTAAGAAAGATATGGTTTAAAAGCACGCCATAACAACAAAACCTTTAATATTTCATCAGCTAAACTGAATAAAGATTAATTTTAACAATTAAACTGTCCTTAATTTCTGTAAAGCCAAAAAAATCATCAATTTTGAACACCAATTAAAAACGTTCAAAAACACTACAATTACGGCATGATTAAGAAGAAGCATTTTACATCGGTTACATTACCAAAACCAAAGGGTTAAAAGGAGAAGTACAGCTGTATTTTGAATTTGAAGATTACGAAGCTTTAGATTTAGACGTGCTTTTTGCCGATATGAACGGTAAAATGGTGCCTTTTTTGTGGCCAAGCACAAATTGTACCCCAATAGCACGGGACTTTTTTATTTTGACGATATAGACCATATAGATAAAGCACAGGCTTTGGTAAAAAAGAAAATTTACCTGCCGTTAAACAAAATGCCCGAGCGTGATGAAGACGATTTACCTATAACGATTTGGAAGGCTTTATTGCCATAGACGAAAAACTGGGCGAATTGGGCGAAATTACATCCGTAAACGAATATCCGCAGCAATTTGTAGCCACGGTGCACTACAAAAATAGAGATGTGCTTTTTCCGCTAAACGAAGATTTTATTGTAGAAATAGATGATGAAGAAAACGTTTTGCACCTCGATTTGCCCGAAGGGCTTTTAGACGTTTATTTGGACGCTTAATTGGTTTTGTAAAATTTATTCATCTTTTGGTAAAAAATATTTGACATTATGTCAATTTTGTTTTACATTTGTTCAAACAAAATTGACAACATGAAAAATACATTATTATTGCCCAACAAGTACAAGGTAATTGGTTGGGTTACTTTTTTAATTTTTACGGTTTTTGGGTTGACCTGTGTTTATTTAGAGTTTAAAATACCGGGCTTTCAGTTGTATTACCCAAAAGAAGAAAGCTTTCTTGATTTCGATCAATACAACCTTACCGAAGAGCTTTTGTTAACTGGCATAACCCTTGGTTTGTTAATGATTGTATTTGCCAAAGAAAAAACAGAAGACGAATATATCTCAATGTTACGGCTAAAAAGTTTGCAATGGTCTGTTTTAATCAGTTACCTTATTTTAATTGTGCTAAACTTTAGTGTGTATGGTATGGCTTTTTGTCAATTTTAATTTATAATTTATGGACAACGCTCATCGTGTTTATCATCAATTTAATTGGAGTTTGTATAAGTTTAGAAAGGAAGGGCTGAAAGATGAAAAATAACATAAAGGTACAGCGTGCCATTAAAAACATTACTCAGGCCGAATTGGCCGATTTGATACAGGTTTCTCGACAAACCATAAACACCATTGAATCTGGAAATACGTTCCCTCTACGGTATTGGCACTAAAAATGGCTAAATTTTTGGTGTTTCGTTGAAGAAATTTTTGATTTAGAAGAAGGAGATTAACTGAGTTTGAAGTACGAAGTTGACGGAAGAAACGCTTGATACACCCAACTCAGCACTACGTACTCAAACTCGCAACTCCCAACTCAAAACTTTATATTTGCACCATGCGTTTCGATATCATTTCCGTTTTACCCGATTTATTAACCAGTCCTTTTGCCCATTCTATTTTACAGCGGGCGCAAAAAAAGGGCAAGGCCGAAATTGTGGTACACAATTTAAGAGATTATGCCACCAATAAACAAAAAGCGTTGATGATTACCCTTATGGTGGTGGTAGCGGCATGATCATGTCTATTGAGCCTTTTGCCGCCTGTATAGAAAAGCTAAAAAGCGAACGCACCTACGACGAAGTAATTTTTATGAGCCCAGATGGCGAAACTTTTAACCAAACCATAGCCAATCAGCTTTCTACGCTAAACAATGTAATCATTTTATATGCGGGCATTATAAAGGGATAGACCAACGCATTAGAGAAGTTTTTGTGACCAGAGAGATTTCTATAGGCGATTATGTGCTTTCGGGTGGCGAACTGCCCGCTGCGGTAGTGGTAGATGCCGTGGTGCGCTTAATACCGGCGTAATAGGCGATGAAACATCAGCCCTGTCTGATAGTTTTCAGGGCGAATTGCTAGATGCGCCAAATTATACCCGACCGGCCGATTGGCGTGGACATAAAGTGCCCGAGATTTTGTTGAGTGGCCACGAAGCAAAAATAAACGAATGGCGCCACGAACAGGCGTTAAAGCGCACACAAGAACGCAGACCCGACCTTTTAGAATAGCATATAATTGTGGAAAACCCTCAATTTGTTAAAAAATAAATAATTTTAAAACTTCACTTTTTTTTATAAAATAAAATTCCTAATATTGCAGTCCGATTTTAAACAACAAAAAATCGGCTTAATAGCTTAAAATCATGGATTTAGTAAAATTTGTAGAAGAGCAGGTAATCGCGAAAAATGAGTTTCCTTCTTTCAATCAGGAGATACAATTAGTGTACACTATAAAATTCGCGAAGGAAATAAAGAACGTATTCAAATCTATCAAGGTGTTGTTATTCAGCGCAATAGTGCTGGTGCAAACGAAACGTTTACTGTTCGTAAAATGAGTAATGGAGTTGGCGTAGAGCGTATCTTCCCTGTAAATTCTCCCAATATTGACAAAGTAGAGGTACACAGCCACGGAAAAGTGCGTAGAGCTAAATTGTTCTATTTACGTGATTTAACCGGAAAAGCCGCTCGTATTAATCTTTAAGAAAATAATATTCTTTAAATGAAAATATAACCTTCACGATTAGCTTCGTGGAGGTTTTTTGTTTATATCTTTGCGCCACCAATGTAATATCAAAAATGAAAAACTTATTAAAAAAGTACGAAGAGAAACAGCCTGAAATTGTTTTTGAATGGAAGGACAAAGAATCTGAGGCCGAAGGCTGGGTGGTTATTAATTCATTACGTGGCGGCGCTGCTGGCGGTGGTACACGCATGCGTAAAGCTTAGATAAGCGAGAGGTTGAATCGTTGGCCAAAACAATGGAGGTAAAATTTACTGTTTCTGGCCCTCCAATTGGCGGCGCAAAATCGGGTATCAATTTTGATCCGGCAGATCCGCGAAAAAAAGAAGTATTACAACGTTGGTACAAAGCGGTAATGCCATTGTTAAAAACCTATTATGGTACTGGTGGCGACCTAAATGTAGACGAAATACATGAAGTTATCCCTATAACCGAAAGCTATGGCTTATGGCATCCGCAAGAAGGCGTAATAAACGGCCATTATCAAGCTAGGAAAATGAAAGAATCCATCAGATAGGTCAATTGCGCTATGGCGTATCTAAAGTGCTAGAAGATTTAGCTTATACGCCCGACATCAAAAGAAATATAAAGTAGCCGATAATGATTACCGGTTATGGAGTTTCCGAATCAATTAAACATTACTATCATATTTGGGGCGGAGAGCTTAAAGGCAAAAAAGCAATTATACAAGGCTGGGGTAACGTTGCCGCTGCCGCTGGTTATTACTTGGCACAACAGGCGTTAAAATTGTGGGCATTATTGATCGCGTAGGCGGTTTAATTAAACCAGAAGGGTTTTCTCAAAACGAAGTAAAAGACTTATTCAACAACAGGGTAAACAATACTTTAGTGGCAGATCATTTAATTCCTTTTGCAGAAGCTAGCGAAAAAATTTGGAATGTTGGCGCCGAAATTTTTGTGCCAGCAGCTTCATCAAGGCTGGTACAGCAAGCCGAAGTAGACCAAATGATTAAAGGTGGCTTAGAGGTAATTGCTTGCGGTGCAAATGTACCTTTTGCCGACAAAGAGATTTTCTTTGGTAGCATTATGGAGCACGCCGATAATAATGTGGCTGTAATACCCGATTTATTGCCAATTGTGGAATGGCTAGGGTGTTTGCTTATTAATGCAACGCAACATTGAAATGAGCGATGACGCTATTTTTTCTGATGCTTCTGAGATAATTCAAAAAGCATTACAGCGGTTTTACGCCATCTCAAATAAACGCACCAACTTATCGAGTACAGCATTTGAAATTGCTTTGAAACAATTGGTGTAAGCTATCGTAAACCATAATCAAGCAAAAAGGAGGTCAACGACCTCCTTTTTGCTATCCTAATTTTTGCTGTTCTTTTTCTGGTGTCAATAGTTAAACACTAGCTTAACTCTGCTAAAACGGTAATGCCGCCTTTCACTACTTGATTTAATTCAAGTTTACTTTTGTGCCTACAGGCAAAAAGATATCTACTCTCGACCAAATTTAATAAAACCAAATTGTTCGCCCTGTGTCACTTCATCGCCTTCTTTAACGTACCAACAATGCGGCGTGCCAAAGCACCTGCAATTTGTCTAAACAATACCGGCGTGCCGTTTTTATGTGCAACCACAACAGTTGTACGCTCGTTTTCGGTACTCGATTTTGGGTTCCAAGCCGCCAAATATTTGAGGGGTGGTATTTAAAAAACTTTACCACGCCCGAAATTGGGTTGCGGTTAATGTGTACGTTTACTGGCGACATAAAAATAGACACTTGTAAGCGTTTGTCTTTAAAATATTCGCCTTCTTCTGTTTCTTCAATTACCACCACTTTGCCATCGGCAGGGCAAATTACCAAGTTATCGCCTGTGTAAAAAACCCTACTTGGGTTTCTAAAAAACTGTAAAACAGTAATAAATAAGGCAAAAGATAAAATATATATAAACCACCGTAACCAAGTTAAGTCGGCAAATTTATAGTCAACAAAGCGTTGAGTACCATTACAAACAAATGGTTAGGGCAATTGAGGTATATCCTTCTTTATGTATAGTCATTTAATTTAGTGTTTATTAAGCTGCAAAATTCGGAAAAAATTATCAGATTTTAACTCCTTAATTTTGTTTTGGTGGTTTTAAAGCCACACAGTTTCTTGGTTTATTGTTCGGAAGGGGCGATAAATTAGCTTTGTCAAACTTTTTGCAAGTAACATAAAGTTTGACAAAGCTCTCCTGCTTGCGCAGGCGCGTGCCACGTATGCATTTCGCGCCGCATGTATGCTTAAAAACACATAAATTTGGTCTTTTACTCTTTTATGGTGTTTTAATTTTTTATCTGTTTTGCACGGCGTGCGCTAGCAAGGGTCTTTTTTCTATTTTAAGCAATCTGCTGAGAACTTTTTTAATTCTGCTTTTGCAATGGAATCTAATTCACGGCTTGCGTAAAAGTGCAATGCCTGTGCCATGAAATAATTTGATCCTTTTTACATTCATCACATAAAGCTGGTGGCGGAATGTTTTTAACAAACTCTTTAGCAATAGAGTCTATCTTTTTGAAAAGTTTAGGATCGTAAACTCCGTCGTAAGGATTGCCCGCGTCTCTTTTATTGATTTCTTTTTATGCCGCCGTTCCTTTATAGCTTTCTTGAAGAATAGAGAAAAATACTCTATCCTTAAACGCATTTAAGCATGGGTTAGGGCCATTGTGATAGTCAAACCTTGGTAAATTATAGCGTGCTTTACAAGCAGAAAACACTACGATGAAACAGGAGGCAAATAACATAATTTTTTTCATAACCATTAAATATTATTGTAATATCCAAATATCAATCCATCAATTGGGCCATTAAAATGACATTCTACCCCACAAGTTGCATTTTCATAGAGTAAGTCAGCATGTCCACTAGACCAACCAGGTTTATCAGAAATTAAGCAATAAATACCTTTTTTCCCAGACAAAAGCGTTGGAAGATTAGCCCCATTGGTTCCAGCTTGTGCTTTTGTTATCTACTATGCTTAGTGTTGGAAGGAGTATTTGGGTCGCCATCATTAGTTCCAAAGGTTTTTCTCATCCAAGCATTTAGCTCTTTAGCTCGTATGAAATAATATTTACCATCTTTATCCTTCAAAGTTTGTGCTGGATATGTTTTACCATTGGCTGTCCTTGAAGGAATGTTAGGAATTGTCACACCGCTTCTAACTAATGCATATGAAACTCTAATAGCGCAAGTATTTACGGGATTTCCCCCAGGAACATATAAGTCTCCCACATCGCCGCCTAGTGCAGTTAACAATGCCGCATAGTTTGCAAACACAGAATTAGGCTTATTATGGGTGGGGAAATTACTTGAGAATTTGCCCATGTAGGAAGGTTTTGTTGAGGAATAGAAATGTTTGGATTATTCCAGTAGTCCTCATCAAAATCTCCATCCCTTGCTTCTATTTTTCCTAGAAATTGATTCTTAAAAACTTCTAAACTTATACTTCTATTCCCCATTAAATACCCAATTGCCCAACTTGCAAACCCCTTGTTATCGGCTGTCCATCCGTTGGCGCTCAGGTAGTTGTAAATAGCAACGGCCACGTTTGGTGTTGTTGTATAGGTATTGCTGTTGCGGATAATCGGTTATGGGCAGATTAGCTATCAGGCTCTGTATGGCAGCGGCAGCGGGGTTTGTAGGTATTGGTGTTAACCCTGTTTCGCCTCCGTCGCAAGGGTTGCCTGCGGCAACGGCAAGTTTAAGCCCGCCGTAAACGTTGGCGTAAGCTATTGCCCCTGCACCACCGGGGCAAGGGTCGTATCGCTTGTGGCGTGGGTGTGGTTTGCACCGCCAACGCCTCCTCCGCCTCCCGGGGCGGCCGGCATATCTGGTGGGCACAGTTTACAACCGTTGTCATTTGTATGGAATAATAAGGGAGATAAGCCCCGTTTTTTTTATCGTTGTCCGTCAATCCGTCCTTTTCCCATGAGCAAGACCCTGGCCAATCGCCTGTAGAACACTGATGTGCAGCGATAGAGTATATGTCAAAAATCTCACATTCGCCGGGGCCAAACTTATTTTGTTGGCGGTTGCTACACTGCTTACCGTTCCGTTGCTGCCCCGATCGAAGTCTGGTTTGAAGCGGTTCGATATTGGCAGCAGTGCCTGCGTTTTCGTTAATTAGTTTTGGGTCTATCCTCGAAAAGCTTACCGTTCCAGAAAAGGCCAAGTGCCTTCCATTTTTCCAATCTGCAATCCACTCTTTGCTTGGGGTTAGGTAGCCAAAAATGCAGTCGTTTTGTCTTTTATCTTTGTACAGTAAGGTTTTGGAAATGTACGGCATGGGCAGAGGACGGCATTAGGCTAACTACATAGCTTACGGTATCGCCCAGCACTACTTTTTTACGGCGTTCATGTCTATCCTAATTGCTGCTCGGAAACGTTGGTGCTCATCAGTTTCTGGCCATTACCACCTTGGTTGGCAGGAGCAAGCATTCTTTTAAATTGCCCATGCCACTGGTGTTTACGACAGCTATGAACTCTGCGTACTTGATTTCTTGAATTTGGAAGCTGCCTGTGCGCTTGTTTGGCTCGGCTCAAACAGCTCTCTTTTGCACGACTGTGCAAAAACAAGGACAAAAAAATCAGACAGTGGAATAGCCGGGTTCTGGCAATGTTTTTCATAATAGTTTAGGTTTGGTTACCTAAAGCTATGACATTAAAATTACATTTCAAATGTTTTACGCTTTTTATCTTATAACTACACAAAACCTACACAGCCCTATAATATCTTTTAAATTTCGGCCAAGGCCGTTGTAATCGAGCCCATAGCAAACCACAATTCGTTGGGAATTTCGAAACCAACATAGGTAAGTTCTGGCATGGGTTTTAAAAGTGCTTCCGGTTTAAACAGTAAGCTGCAAACATTTACCGAGGCAGGTTCTTGCGCCTTTAGTTGCTCTAAAATGTATTGCACAGTTAAGCCCGTATCTACAATATCTTCCACCAAAATTACATCGCGGTCTTTTAAATCATCGGGTAAACCAAAAGCTTCTTTAACTTGGCCTGTGCTTGTTGCGCCGTGGTATGATGAAACCTTATAAATCCCACTTCGCAGGGTATTTCAATTTCTTTAAGTAAGTCTGCCATAAATAAAAAGCTACCGTTTAAAACGCCTATAAATATGGGGCACCGGTTTTCATAATCAACATTTAGTTGGATACCCATTAAGCGTATTCGTTTATTTATGCTGTCATTTTCTAAAAAAATTCGAAACTTTTTTCCTGTATTTTAATGTTGTTCATGGCTAAAATTGTAAGGTTTTATCTTTAGCTTTTCTTCTTTCTTCTCGCCTTTCTTGTCTTAGCTGTTTGTTGGTTTTGGCGGTATCGGATTTAAGCTTATTTACGGTGTCTTTTTTAGGAGTACCAAAAAGCCTATCGAATAGGTTTTTAGATTGGTCTTGCATACCTCCTGGAGGCATTACCTCATCTTCAAAATCAACAGCCGTGGTGTCTATCGTTGTCGAGTCGGGCAGTAAATATTGTCGCAAGCCTTCACGTAAACGTACATTGTAAAAGCCATATCCGGCAGTATCTGCGGACGTTAACCCCCTTTTGGCCATGGTGTTGCCAATAAAATTAAAATAAGGATAAGGTATTGTTTTAAACTCCCATCACTCATAAATTTATAGAGCGCAGCTTTGGGCTTGGGTACAATATTGGCTAAAAAATATGCCTTCGCCAACAGTAAGTTCGGCAGGTGTTTTGCCAAAATAATGGTGTGCCGCTTCGCCAATTCCGTATACATTTTGCCCCATTTCAATAATGTTAAAATAAACTTCCAACATGCGCTCTTTAGGGATTAACCTATTGTTTTCATTAGCCAAACAATTAATATTTCCTCTGCTTTGCGGGCTAAAGTTTTTTTCCTGCTTAAAAAAACATTTTTTTACCAATTGCATAGAAATGGTACTTCCGCCACGTTTAAAGCGTTTTTCTTTAAAATTTACCGCAATAGATTTACGTATAGACTCTTCTACAAAGCCTTTATGCCTAAAAAACGAAGGATCTTCGGAGTAAGTAAGGCATTTTTAAAGTTGGCGAAATATCAGCCAAACGAGTAAAATTAGGATTTGATGGGGCCAATAACGATGTTGCGCATAGGTTTGCCGTACTCGTAAGGGGTATAAACAAAATCGGCATTAATTTTTTGTAAATTGGTTTTCCCCCATTTCAATATTTTAAAATCGGTTGGTGTTAAGGCAGAGCTAAATTGCACGCTATCGGGTGTTGCGCTGTCTAGGTAAAAATTTAGACTGTATTTGAGTTTGCCTGTACTTTCATTCCCTCTAAAGATTCGAACATGCCTTGCGGAAAAGAATCAAAAATGGCTTGCGCTTCTTGTTCTTCGGCATTGATTTTAAGCTCGTAAATTTTGTTGGGCGACAGCGTATATTTAACATAAGGACGAAGCCTAGCGTTTTTGACAAAAACGGTAGAGCTGCTATCCAACTCAAATAATTTTCCCAATTAACATGTCTGCATCTATTTTAGCATCGGGCACTATAATGGGCAAATTCGATATTCTGATTTGGTCAATCAATAAATTTTTGATGGCCCACGACCCCGAAATTTTAAAATCATTACCACTATAGGTGGCACTTCCATGGTGGTGCGCACGGTATCAAAACTCACTTTGCCGTTTATTTTATTGTTTAGGTAAGGAAGCTCAACCTTTTTGTTATCGGCAAAAAGTATAATGTCAAATTGTTTTTTGCCTGCTTTAACCATTCCGTTTACATGCCAATTGGCCGCTGTATCATTTACTACAATGGTCGATTTTAATTCCCCATTGTCAATAGTAGCGTTGGTAGTTAAAAATTTTAACGAAGCAGTATCATTGTCGTTTAGGCTAAGCATAAAATTGTTAATCTCCATATCGTCGGGCACTTTATACAGTACTTTGTTCAGTAAATCATGAGCCAAATCGCTTAAATTAACCTTTTTTGAAGATTTTAAGCTATCCTTGTTTTTTTTTTAAGGATAAAATCTAAATTGGTTAAAGAGTCTCTTAATACCACATTTACAGTGCCTTCGTTTAAGTTAATTCCGATAGTTTTACATCGCCAAACAATAGCGGAAATATTTTAACCCCAACAGTAAGGTCTTTTATGGTAGATAAAGTGTCTCTATCTTTAGGCACTACCGATACATTTTTAAAGTTTACCGCACTAAAGCCAGTAAAGCCAGCAGAGCCGATTTTTATTTTTAAGCCATAGTCTTTGTTAGCTTTTGCAATGGCTTTTTCTATCATTTTTTTTTAGTAAAGCCTCTCTTTTGCTATAAGCAATAGCTGCCACAGAAAGAAAAACGACTAAAAAGATGCCCAAAATCCAAGCGCCAATTTTTATGTATTGTTTCGGAATGTTAATTTGTGGAAACTGCATAAACTAATTTAAAATTATTGTTTAACAAACGCATTAAAGCAAATGTTTATTTCGTGCGAAGATATTAATTGTATTTCATCTGTCGCACGGAGCTCTACAAACTGACAAACATTTGTCAGTTTTTTTTCAGTTCGTGTTAAAATTACAATAAAATGGACGATAGAAAATTATTTACGCCTATGTTTTATTAATTTTGACTTATGATGATTACCGAGGAACAGTTTTAGCTGCTTTACGTCATGTAGAAGACCCAGATTTGAAAAAAGATTTGGTTACCCTGCGGATGATTAAGACGTAAAAATCGAAACAAACAAATTGCTTTTACCTTAGAGCTAACCACGCCAGCATGCCCAATGAAAGACATGCTAAAAAACGCTTGTACAAATGCCATTAAACATTTTGTTGCAGCCGATGCCGAAATCGACATCAACATTACTTCGCGGGTTACTAAACCTTTGGATATCAGTCAGCTTAATGCCATTAAAAATATTATTTTAGTTTCATCGGGCAAGGGTGGAGTAGTAAATCAACGGTTTCGAGCAATTTAGCGGTTACTTTGGCTGCCAATGGCGCAAAGGTAGGTTTGATAGACGCCGATATTTATGGCCCATCTGTTCCCATTATGTTCGGCTTGGTAGGTGCAAAACCAAGTGCCAGAGAAACCGAAGATGGTAAAACCTTAATTCTTCCGATAGAAAAATATGGCATTAAGTTACTTTCTTTAGGTTTCTTTGCCGATCCAGATCAGCCTGTGCCTTGGCGTGGGCCTATGGCTTCAAATGCTATCAAGCAGCTGTTTAACGATGCCGATTGGGGCGAATTGGATTATTTGATTGTAGATTTGCCACCGGGAACCGGCGATATTCATATTACCATTAGTCAGAGTTTTCCAATTGCGGGCGCCGTAATAGTAACCACCCCGCAACAAGTGGCATTGGCCGATACCCGTAAAGGCTTGGCCATGTTTAAAATGCCCGGTATTAACATTCGGTTTTAGGTGTAATCGAAAACATGAGCTATTTTACACCCGAAGAGCTACCAAACAACAAATATTACATTTTTGGTAAAAACGGCGGGCAGCAACTGGCCCAACAGTACAATGTGCCATTTTTGGGCGAAATACCGTTGGTACAAGGCATAACCGCCGCAGGTGATAAAGGAGAGCCAATAGCACTAGATCAAGCAAGCATTTTAGCGGCCGCTTTTAATGAAATTGCCGGTAAAATTGCACAACAAATATCTATAAACAATATGCAAACGGTTAATTGCTAAAATTTTAGTAATTTTATACATTAATAAAAATAAAATGAATTTAACAGAACAAGTGGAGCAAGCATTAGAAACCATTAGGCCGTATTTAATAGCCGATGGCGGAAATGTTGCCATAGAAGAGATAACGCCAGAGCATGTTGTTAAATTACGATTGTTAGGGAACTGCGGCTCATGCAAAATGAGCTTCATGACCATGAAAGCAGGTATTGAACAGGCCTTAAAAAAGATGTTCCTGAAATTACTAGTGTAGTGGCAATAGATTTAGCGCCGCAGGCTTAAGCTTTAACAATATTTAACTATCAGATAATCGATTTACAATTATTTTTGTAAGATGAAGTACGGCCTAACCCTTATGTTGCTGTTTTTTGTAAGTTTTGCTTTTGCGCAAAACGTAACAAAAAACAAAAAATTAATCCAATTTTCGGGCATTATAACCGACGTGGATAGCAATGCCGTTGTGCCTTATGTAACCATTACCAATTTGAGCAAAAACAGCGAAAAATATGCCGCAAACTATAAAGGCTATTTTTCTTTTATTGCACATCCTAATGATACTCTTGTGTTTTCGGCGGTGGGTTTTGCCAGCAAAACATTTATTTTACCAACCGACATAGCCGACCATAAATACACGGCTATGATAAGATTAAAAGCAGAAATTATTTATTTAAAAGCGGTAAAAATATACCCGTGGCAACAATTGAAGAGTTTAACAAAGATTTTTTATCCATGAAAGTTGCCGATGACGATATGGCTATTGCCAAAAAAAATCTCTCTAGAACATCTATAAACGGTATGATGCTTACCTTACCAAGAGATGGACAGGAAATTAGCAACAGCAATTACCGCTATAATTTTGATAGAATGGTAAATGTAAACATGCGCCAAACTAATCCTTTCTTAAATCCATTTGCTTGGGGTAAATTAATGCAATTAATATCCGAAGGCGATAAAAGCAGAAATGATAGCAAATAATACTACCTCTTCTTACTTTGCTTAGGAAAACGCATTTTGTAATCAGTTTGCACATTACCTTTGGCAATGGCGTCTAATTTTCCTTTAAGCATTTGTTTGCGCAGTAAACTTAATTTATCGGTAAAGAGCTTGCCTTCAATATGATCGTATTCATGCTGAATAACACGAGCAGGAAACCAGTTACCATTTCTTCATGCAAAGTCCAGTTTTCGTCGTAATAACGAATACGCACATTTGGTTTACGCATTACGTTTTCGCGTATATCGGGGATGCTTAAACAACCTTCGTTAAAAGCCCAAGGTTCGCCTGTTTCTTCTAAAATTTTTGCGTTAATGAACACCTTTTTGTAAGCCGGCTCGTCTTCTTCGGCTTTTATTTCAACAATAAACAAACGAATTGGTAAGCCAACTTGTGGAGCAGCTAATCCCACGCCGCTAGCATTGTACATGGTTTCGAACATGTTGCCAATCAGTTGTTGTAAATCAGGATATGTTTGATCAATATCGCTACAAACCTTCTTTAAAACGGGGTCGCCATAAGCTACAATGGGTAATTTCATGCTACAAAAGTACAAAAAAATAAAAAAAACTGAGCAATTTAGCTCGTTACCAAGCGCATGAAAACCTGTTAAATCAAATGTTTTAATCTTCTGTTGGATAAAAAATCAGCGAGCTTAATTTTTTCTCGTCCAATATTTCATTGGCAATATTGGCCATATCAGCCGTGCTTACTGACCTAATTTTATTGAAAACCGTTTCCAAATCATCAATTTTATTGTAGTCTATCAAGCTTTTGGCCATGGCTATAATTAAGCCCATTCGGTTTTCTTCGCCCAGTGCAATTTGCCCTATAAATTTATTTTTGGCTTTTTGCAGTTGAATTTCTGTTAACGGATTTTCTCTAAACTTTTTAAATTCCTTCAAAATTAATTTAGTGGCTTTCTCTACTTTTTCCTTGTCGGTGCCAAAGTAAAGCGCAAAAATTCCGGTATCGCTTAGTGGACTGTAATTGGTTTCTATGGTATAGGCAATGCCGTATTTTTCTCGCAATTGTAAATTTAAAATAGAGCTCATGCCCGTTCCGCCAAGCATATTGTTTAGCAATAAAAGCCCCGCTTTGTAAGGGTGATGCAGCGAATACGCTTGCGTGCCCAACATGCAATGCGCCTGCATAATTTGCTTGTTTACCACCAAGCTTTGTTTTGATTGGCAATTGGCGCTACCCTTTTTTTATCAGAAAAATTGGCCGGGACCGTTTCAAAATGCTTGCTGCCCACTCTATTAATTTATTGAAACTGTAATTCCCAAAAACAGCCACCACAATTTCGTTGGTTTTATAGTTTGCCTTTATAAATTGGCGGATGTCTTTTTGCGTTAAAGCACTAACGGTTTCGGTGTGCCCAAAATGTTGCGGCCCATGGGGTGCCCAGCAAAAAGCATGTCTTCAAAATCGTCGTTTATGGCTTCTTCGGGCTGGTCTAGGTACGATGTAATTTCATCCAATATTACCCCTTTTTCTTTTTCCATTTCTTCTTCCTTCGGAAAACCGAATGAAAAACAATATCGTTAAAAAGCTCTAAGGTTCTGTCTAAATAAGGGTTTAAAAACGAAGCGTGTATGCATGTGTATTCTTTGGTGGTGTAGGCGTTTAAATCGGCGCCAACGCTTTCTAAACGGGTTAAAATTTGGTTGGTATTGCGTTTTCGGTGCGCTTAAAAATCAAATGCTCTATAAAATGCGCCAAACCCATTTGGTGTTCCTCCTCGTCTCTCGAACCACTGTTAATGATAATACAAGCATGAGAAATTGCCGATGTCGAAGGCACATGCAGCAGTCTAATTCCGTTGGTTAGGGGATGAACGTTATATTCCATTAATGGGCAAAGATACAAACATTATCAATTAGTAAATTAACTAAGGCTGTCATTTTGACTTATAAAACATTTTGGAACAAGCATTGATAAGCATAGGTGTAATCAAAAAAATTATAAACTATTATGGCAACAGAAAAAGGAAGTATTTCCATACACACAGAAAACATTTTCCCAATCATTAAGAAATTCCTGTATTCGGATAATGAAATCTTTTTAAGGGAATTAGTTTCTAACGCAGTTGATGCGGTTCAAAAAATAAAACGTTTATCGGCACTAGGCCAGTACAATGGCGAGCTTGGCGAACCTTTGGTTGAGGTTAGCTTAGATACAGCGGCAAAAACCATTACCATTAGCGATAACGGTTTGGGCATGACCGCCGAAGAAATTAAAAAATATATCAACCAAGTGGCTTTTTCGGGCGCTAGCGAGTTTGTAGAGAAGTTTAAAGACGCCAAAGACGCCAACGAAATCATCGGTAAGTTTGGTTTGGGCTTTTATTCGGCGTTTATGGTGGCCGATTTGGTAGAAATTCAAACTTTATCTTATCAGGAAGGCGCATCGCCTGCAAAATGGACTTGTGATGGCAGCACTGAGTTTGAAATTTCGGAAGGAAACCGAAAAACCTCGCGGTACTAGCATTATTTTACATGTTAACGCCGAGTCGGAAGAGTTTTTAAGCGAACACAAACTGCAAGAAATATTAGATAAATACGCTAAATTTTTACCTGTTCCAATTAAGTTTGGTACCAAAACCAAACAAGAGAAGACGGTAAAGACGAAGAAGGAAAAACCAAATACAAATCGGTTGAGGTAGATAACATTATTAAACCCACCAATCCATTTGGACCAAAGCACCTGCAGATTTGTCAGACGAAGATTATTTAGATTTTTACAAGCAATTGTATCCGTTTTCTGAAGACCCATTGTTTTGGATACACCTCAACGTAGATTATCCTTTTAACCTACGGGAGTTTTATATTTCCCTAAAGTGAAAGAAGATTTCGACTTGCAACGTAACAAAATCAAGTTGTTTAGTCGCCAAGTGTTTATTACCGACGAGGTGAAAGACATCGTTCCAGAGTTTTTAATGTTGTTGCATGGAGTTATCGACTCTCCAGATATTCCACTAAACGTTTCTAGAAGCTTTTTACAGGCCGACAGCAACGTGAAAAAATTAACACTTACATAACCAAAAAAGTAGCCGATAAGTTGGCCGAATTGTACAACAAAGACCGCAAAGCTTACGAAGAAAAATGGAGCGATATTGGTTTGTTCGTTAAATACGGGATGATTAGCGAAGAGAAATTTTACGAAAAAGCTAAAGATTTCGCCCTGCTTACCAACACCAAAGGCGAAAACTTCACTTTTGAAGAATACAAAGAAAAAGTAGCGCCAGTACAAACCGATAAAAATGGAAACGTAGTCTATTTGTACACCACCGACCCAGATAAACAAGACGGATTTATACAAGCTGCCGAGAAAAAAGGCTATGATGTGTTAGTAATGAACACGCCAATAGACAATCACTTTGTGAGCAGTTTAGAACATAAGCTAGAAAAAACACAGTTGAAACGTGTTGATGCTAGCGTGGCCAACCAATTGATAGAAAAAGACGAGGCTTTAGAGTCGGTACTGAGCGAAGAGCAAAGCACAACCGTTAAAACCATTTTCGAAAAAGCAGTTGGCAAACCAAACTTTAGCGTAGAAGTGGTGGCCTTAAACCCTGATGATGCGCCGGTAACCATTACCATGGACGAGTTTATGCGCCGAATGAAAGACATGGCCAAAATGGGTGGTGGCATGAGTTTTTACGGCAACATGCCCGATAGCTACAAGGTAGCCATTAACGGCAACCACAAATTGGTCAACAAAATTTTGGCATCAACCAACGAAGAAGAACAAAGCAAATTTGCCAAACAGGCAATCGATTTGGCTTTGCTATCGCAAGGGATGTTAACAGGAGCAGAGCTAACCGCTTTTGTAACTCGAAGCGTAGAGCTGATTTAAGATAACGGAAATAAACTTTATATCCGTCATGTTAGCGAAGGATTATCTTTTGATTTCCAAACAAAGCTACATGACGGATTTTTAATTTAAACGCATGCAGAGAAAATCTCCACTACTACCCTTTACCGCAATTACTTTGCTGTTTTTATTGCTCAACAACTATGTGCTTAAAGGTTTGCAAACCATTTTTATCGCACCTCATTTACAAGAGATTTTTTGGGGCTTAATAGTAATATTATTGTCGGCTTTAATTTTTGCCTTGCTGCGTGTGCCTACCAAGGAATGGGCAAGCTTTTTAAATGGATTACCCATATTTTTTTAATCCTTTTTGTAAGCGAAATTTTGTTTGTGTTGGTTTTATTGCTGGGCGATATTTACCGTCCGTTTGCAGGTTTAATCAATTACATTAGCAATAACCAATTGTTATACCCGCCCGCAACCAATATGGCTAAGCTTTGGCTTAACCCTTGCTCTGTTTGCCATTTTATTGTTTTTGTATGGTATGCTCCAGGGCAAATACGCTTATCGGGTAATTAAGCACCAATTGTTTTTTGAAGATTTGCCCGAAACTTTTGATGGGTTTACCATTACTCAAATATCTGATGTACATGCCGGTAGCTTTACCAACCCTAAAGCCGTGCAAAAGGGAATTGATTTAATCAACGCGCAACAATCGGACGTGTTTGTGTTTACCGGCGATTTGGTAAACAACAAAGCCGAAGAGATTGAACCTTGGATTGGCCATTTTTCGCAAATTAAAGCGCCCTACGGTCAGTTCTCTATTTTGGGCAACCACGATTATGGCGATTACGTAAAATGGCCTTCTGCCGAAGCTAAAACACAAAATTTAGACAAGCTCAAAAACCATCATCAAAACTTGGGTTTCCGTTTGTTGTTAGATGAACACATTGAACTGCAAAAAGACGGCGAAAAAGTAGTTTTGGTGGGTATAGAAAACTGGGGCATCGGTTTTGGAGAACGTGGCGATTTGGATAAGGCGCTGCAAAACGTAGCCGACCAGCATTTTAAAATTTTGCTCTCACACGACCCTTCCCATTGGGAAGCACAAGTAAAAAACCACAAAACCAACATCCATTTAACCCTATCGGGTCATACCCACGCATGCAGTTTGGTATCGAAGCTTTTGGTATTAAATGGAGCCCCGTAAAATACCGCTACAAACATTGGGCGGGCATTAAAAAAGAAAATGGCAGCGTTTTAAACATTAACCGCGGTTTTGGCTTCTTGGGTTTTTCGGGTCGTATTGGCATTTGGCCAGAAATTACTGTGATAGAACTCAAAAAAAATTAGTTTTAAGTTATACGTTTTAAGTTAAGTTTGTATAAATTAACAACCATGAAAACACTAACCAAAAAAAGAATTTATAATTTCTTATTTATCGCTTTAATAGCGGTGCTTATTTTTGTGCCATCGGCCAAAGCCTTGTTGATACAGGGTTTAATGCAAATAGGACTATTTAAACCAGCTATAGAGCAGCCTAAAATACAACCGTTGCAAGATTTATCGGCTATCAAATTTAAAGATGCCAAAGGCAAAACGATAAGTTTGGCTGATTTAACGGAAAAGTTGTTTTTTTAAACTTTTGGGCCACTTGGTGCCCGCCTTGCTTGGCCGAAATGCCTTCGGTAAATAAATTGCACCAACAATTTAAAAACGATAGCGAGGTGGTATTATTTTGGTAGATGCCGATAGCGATTTTGCCAAAGCACAAGCTTATATGGACAGAAAAGGCTACCAATTACCGGTTTACAACGTAGCCAGCAACATACCCGAAACCCTTTTTGCAGGTCGTTGCCTACAACCGTGGTGTTGGATAAAAAAGGGCGTTTATCCTTTAAAGAAGTAGGTGCAGCCGACTACGCCAGCGATAAGTTTATCACTTTTATTAACCAACTAAAAGCACAAAAAAATTAATAATGCAACAACCGTTTGATATTGAAATAGGTGAAATTAATTATGCCATTTTTCCCGAAGGAAACGACACTTATGTGGTGTTTAAAGAAGGAAAAGAATACCTGCAGATACAAAAAGACCAGGCCCAGCAATGGATAAAATTTGACAAGGAAACCGCCCTGCCACTTTTTGATTACGATGCCGAAGTAAAACCAATTGGGGCAACTGATTGAAGCTTATTTGCTCAACCCAGAAGTCGAAGAAGAAGACGAGGACGACGAATTTTAACATGGACGATAGCTTTTACATTAAGGTTAACGGCACCGTTTACGAAATCATCCTGAAGAGGATACTTACACTATTTTTAAGGGAGGGATAGAATATACCCAAATCCTCAAAAACAGCAACAACAAATGGATGCGCATCGATTACAAAACCGATTTGCCCATTGTTGAAGAAAACAAAGAGGTAGAAGAATTGGCAGATTGATTGATAGGTATATTAGTATGT
>WJBH02000318.1:0-13638 GCA_013167095.2 Daphnia sinensis | reverse complement strand
CGATTTGGATAAAAAGCAAATA
The DNA here is from genome assembly GCA_013167095.2 of Daphnia sinensis. Classification (NCBI taxonomy): domain Eukaryota; kingdom Metazoa; phylum Arthropoda; class Branchiopoda; order Diplostraca; family Daphniidae; genus Daphnia; species Daphnia sinensis. Next base: position 13,616 of record WJBH02000318.1, on the reverse strand, counting down.
GAAATGGAGTTTGTATAAAATTCAACCAATAACGATAACTCAAATGGAGATGACTCAAGTAGGATTTGTAAAAACAAGTGTAGAGAACCACATTGCCACGATTTCCTTTTATCACCCCGCTAATAATTCGCTGCCTTCACATCTTTTGGCGCAGTTAGTTACGGCTATTGAGAGTGCAGGACAAGACCCCTCAGTAAAAGTTGTTATTCTAAAAAGCGAAGGGGATAAAGTATTCTGTGCAGGTGCCAGTTTTGATGAATTAGCAGCTATTACAGATATAGATACAGGTAAAAGGTTCTTTTCAGGCTTCGCTAACGTTATCAATGCTATGCGAAAATGCCCTAAATTCATAATTGTTAGAGCGCATGAGAGAGCCATAGGAGGCGGTGTAGGCTTATGTGCTGCTGCTGATTATTGCATGGCGACGACTAAATCTACTATTCGCTTGAGTGAATTAGCCGTTGGTATCGGTCCTTTTGTGATAGGTCCTGCTGTTGAGCGCAAAATGGGGCTTTCTGCTTTTGCTGAAATGGCTATTAATGCCAGTGAGTGGCGATTGCCAGAATGGCAAGGGAAAAAGGCTTTTTAATGAAGTTTTGAGACAGTTGAACAACTCGATGCTTATATTCAACATTTTACAGAAAGACTTATAAGCTACAATCCAGAGGCAATGAGCGAACTTAAACGGGTATTATGGCAAAATACTGAGGGGTGGGACGTGCTTTTAGCAGAAAGAGCGGCTATTAGCGGAAGACTCGTTTTATCTGATTTTACTAAAAACGCCATAGCTTCTTTTAAGAATAAAGGATAAAGTGATTCACATGAATACGTTCGGTAGTTTTTAGTTTCTCGAATTTAGTTTTTAGAATGGATTGTCTCGTCCTGAAATAAATCGGCAACCATTTTAAATTTTAAAACATGCTATTAAAACAAATAAAAATCTAAATACTGATATTAAAATAGAATTATTTAGTATTTAATTTTGTCAACTTAAATAGTAAACACCAGATACTAAAACTATTATCTCATATAGTAAGCCTAAAAAATACGATAGGGATTCTTAAAATATTTAAGAGTCCCTATCGTATTTTCAATATCAAACACTATATTTACAAGAAAAATACTATGATGAATACCCTCCAACGATATTTTGTAAACTTTTTAGAGTTATTCTTCCCAAAAGTTTGTTTAGCGTGTAGTCAAACATTGCCTGATTCAGAGTCTTTTATTTGCTTAGATTGTCAACTCACATTGCCTACAACGGACTTTCATTTGTACCAAGAGAATGAGATGACCCGTAAATTTGAAGGGCGTATCTCTATTCAAGCGGCTACGGCTCTCTTTTATTTTACAAAAATGAGTCGGACACAACATTTAATACATCAAATCAAGTATCAAGATAAAAGAGATGCAGCAATAGAATTAGGCAAAATGTTAGGTCTGAAAATGGCTACCTCGCCTTATTTTAAAAATATTGACTGTATTATACCTGTGCCAATGCACCCTCGTAAGGAAATACTGAGGGGGTATAATCAAGCAGAGATATTGGCTCAAGGCATCAGTCAAATTACTCAGTGGACAATTAGAACAAATGTTCTAATTAAAAAAAGAATGACGGAATCTCAGACTCGCAAAAGTCAATTAGAACGTTTTAAAAATACAGAAGATATTTTTGACTGTTCTTCAATGCCATTAAAAGAGGAGAATGTGCTTATCGTAGATGATGTTTTGACCACAGGTGCGACTCTCGAAGCCTGCATAATGGCTTTACAAGAAAAATACCCTAAACTCAAAATCAGTATTGCAACTATTGCTTTTGCTAAATGATTTTTCCATTTAGCAAAAGTAATATGTTGATTATCAATATTTTATATTTTTAATTTCATAGCTAACTAATGACTAATTCAGCAGCTTCTTCGCCCACCAAGCTACCGATAGCTACGCCCATACCGCCCATTCTGACAGCTACAACTACATGGGGTGAAACAGCTTTTATAATAGGCATTTTTTGGCTACCAATGCCCAAAATACCGCTCCACCAAGTGTCAATTTGGTATTTTTGATGAGGTAAAATAACCGTATCCAATAATTCAATAAGGGCATTTTGTATCAGAGATGTTGTCCCAAAGGCATCAGTCATTTCATTATCAAAATCTAAATTCCTACCGCCACCGAATAAAATACGATTACCTACATTTCTGAAATAATAATAGCCTTTATCGTAATGAAAGCAGCCTTTTATTTCAAATTGTCAATAGGCTGCGTGATAAGGACTTGATTGCGAGCAGGTGTAACCTCTAATTCGGGCATTAGGCGGCGGGCAAATCCATTGGTCGCCACGATTAATTTAGAAGCAGGAATTTCCCAACCATCTTCAGTGATGAGGGTGACACCTTGAGAGGAATCATGGATTTCTTTAATAGAGATACCATTAAAAATAGGTATATTCTGCTCTTTGCAGAGGTTAAGCAATGATACTATTGTTTTGCCTGTATTAATTTGCCCCTCTGCAGTGTTATGAATAAGAGTGCTATTTGTATTTTGGAAACCAAAATCGTGGTTAGATATTTTATAAGTTTCTGGCAATCCTGTAATTTTTCCTACATGTTTATTAAAATAGGACAAATGTTCTAAACATACAGAAAGACTATCCCCCCCCTTGAGCGCATTTTGCGCCATCACGCCCTGCGTGACAGTATTATCATCTTTTTTGAATATTTCGTAGCCGCCATTGCCTTCATAGTCCATATTGGCATCTCCTACTCGTTGTCTCAATTTTTGAAGCCCTGCAAAGCGGCGTTCTACTAATGCCAGAACTTCATCTTCTGAGCGCGTTTTCAAATCATCTAAAAGCTCCGTAATGCTTCCAAAACAGGCGAATCCTGCATTGCGTGTACTGGCTCCTTCAGGCAATATCCCTTTTTCAAAAATGGCTATTCGGAGTTGTTTATTTTTTTCTTTAAGGCTCAGAGCAGCATTTAAACCCACAATACCACTACCAATAATAGCAATATCAATATTTTTAAAAAAGCTCTCTCTTTCCCAAAAGCTGAGGGTAGTTGGTTTATTCATAATATATTTTAATTTTTTTTGATTAGGATAGCAGGATTAAATAGCTGCTTTAACGCTGACTTTAGTCCTACTAAGTCAAAAGTAAATTTTAAATAGGTATTATAAAAAAAATTGGTGACAAACTTCAATGAGTTTGCCACCAAATCAGAGGGATTTGTTAAAATGCTATGTTTACCTTGTCTTCCTATTTCAATAAAATAGGAAATTTCATAAATATTTCAATATTTTAAAAGTGCTACCTATAAAGCTATCAATCAACTTAGGGCAAATGCCTGTAAAGTTGAAATACAAAGAGTTATAGACAACTATGTAAAAATTATGCAGCCTCTTTACGAGTGCGTACCTCCAAATAGGCTCTTGATGCAGAAGATTGAAGCTGCTGATGTAGAATTTCTTTAGCTCTAAAGAGTTGGGCTTTTACTGTACCAAGTGGTAAGTTCAACTCTTGAGCAATTTCTTCATAGCTCAATTCTTCATAATAGCGCAACTCAATCATGGTGCGATATTTAACACTCATCTTTTCGACCAAACGACGCACATGCGCTAATTTTTGCTCGTGCATCATAGCTTGCTCAGGGTCTGGCTCATAGTCCCGAATATTGTGAGAAAACTCACGATCGCTATCGGGCAAGATGGTATCGTCCATTGAGAGCGTTTGGAGACGCTTTTTACGAATGTGGTCAATGCAATTGTTGATAGCGATTTTGAAAAGCCAAGTTGAAAACGCATAGTTAGGTGCGTAGGTAGGCAATTTTCTAAATGCTTTACCAAATGCTTCGATAGTGAGGTCATCGGCATCATCACGATTGTTGACCATTTTGAACATAGCGTGAAATACGCTGTTGCGGTAGCGATTCATTAGCGTTGTATAGGCTCTTTCGTCGCCTCCGATTGCTGCTTGCACTAATTTAAAGTCGTCCACTGTGCTGGGAGATAATTTGTTGTGTACTAATCGGTTACTTACCATTTTTGTGATTTTATCATAATGGCAGGCAAGAAAACGACATAGAAAAGTAAAAAAACGACATCTAATAAGGGTACTAAATATGCGAGGTCATTCTCTTGAAACTTCCTCAGAATTTTGCCGTAAAAATACCAGACTACCAGCGTTCTCACCACGATTAATAGTATTACAAATATTGTGCTAAAATTTAATGCCAATAACCAAAATGCTGTCACAAAAAATAAAAAATGTGAAGCAGATAGCATTCCCAACATAATTTGATGTTTTAATATGTAGCTTGTAGCGGTGCTAACGTGTCTATTTTTCTGGGTAAAGTATGCTTTCCATTGAGTTTTCGGTTCAGAGTACATAAAAGTACTGGGTGTTAAAATAATTTTAAAATTTTTTTTAGAAATTACAGAATTTATAAACAAATCGTCATCTCCAGAGGCAATGTGCTGATGTTTTTCAAATCCTCCTACTTCATAATAGAGTTTTTTCTTGTAAATCATATTCCTACCCACGCCCATATAAGGCTCTCCTGCCAATGCAAAACCCATATATTGAATAGCAGTCCAGGCAGTTTCAAACCTAATAAACTTGTTTAAAAACCCGTCACGTTTTTTATAGGGTGCATACGCCAGACCTATATCTTTCGTATTGACACCTTTTATCATATCACTTATCCATTTTTTACTGAGGGGGTAACAATCTGCATCAGTAACGAGTATCCAATCGAATTGAGCGGCTTCTATTCCTATTGCCAAAGCACCTTTTTTACCTTTAATTTTTTTTTCAAAAATGTTGATAATTTTTAAATGAGAATAATTTTTTTGAAAAGATTGAAGTACCTCTAAGGTCTCATCAGTAGATGCATCATTTACAAGAATAATCTCAAAAGAGTTGTCATAGTCTTGTTCTAAGATGAGAGGTAAGTTTTTTTTCAAATTTTGGGCTTCATTCCGTGCACAGATAATGACTGAAATCCCCCCCCTTTCATCTGTATAAGGCAACTTATTATCACTTAGGAGAGTCTTACTATTTATCGAATTGTTGTTAAAATTTTTTAAAAAAGTAATTCTTGAAAAAACAAAAAGCCAATAAAACAATTGAATAAAGGCAGAGCCAATAAAAATTAAGAAAAATGATATTGGTAAGCATATAATAACTTGTGGAGCGTTTGATTATGTAGGTAAGTAGTTGATACTAAACAAGCCGTCAGCTATCAGTTAAGAAAACCCTTTAAAAACGGAGATTAGAAGTTAAAGTTAAAAATTAGATACAATTTGTCAGTATATTTAGGGCAAACATTCTTTATTTTTACACACAAATATAAAATAAAAATTTATAAGTTATTCAACAAACCTCTGATATAAGCATGACGAGAAAATACATTAATGGGCTTTTTGCCTTTTTGCTAATCGTTGGATTGAGCCATAATATTTTTGCTCAAAAAAAAATAGCACCTCACCCCAATGCTGTTAAGATAGCTCTTGATTATGTGTCAAAACAAGCGCCAAGCTGGAATCTTACTAGCAAGGATCTATCTTCTTACCATCTTCAAGATTTTTATCATAGCGAACATAATGGCGTAACGCATATTTATTTGATTCAGCAATACAATGATATTGAACTACATAATGCGATTATCAATATCAATATTCTACCCAATGGCGAAATCTTGTATGCTGGTAATAGGTTTACAAGAAATTTAGCGGCATTGGTGAACGCAACTACACCCAAACTTAATCCTATAGAAGCAGTAGAATCTGCTTGTAAACACCTAAATATTACCATAAAAACGCCTTTCAGAATTTTGGATAAAAAGAGTGATAAGGAGCTTCTTCTTAGTAAAGGCGATAATGTTTTATCAGATATAAATGTCAAATTGCGATATCAAAAGGTTGATGATAAAACAATCCGTTTGGCATGGGATTTAAATCTTGACCAACCTGATGGACAAAATCACTGGAGTGTTAGAGTTGATGCTTTAGATGGTAAAATTTTAGAGCAAAACTCATGGACGACTCATTGTTCATTTCACCCTAATGCCTATCATAGAATAGATGAGTGTGCGGACAATCCTACACCCCTCAGTATCAATACACCTCTTACACCTAATGAATCTGAAATCACTAACAGTTTAGCAGGTGAAGGAACTTATAATGTTTTTGCATTGCCAACTGAAAGTCCTAATCATGGCAATAGAACATTGGTTGTGAATCCCGTTGATAGTGTAGCTTCTCCTTTTGGCTGGCATGACATTAATGGAGTGGCTGGTGCTGATTTCAAAATAACAAGAGGGAATAACGTGCATGCTTATTTAGATGTCAATGGAGATAATACAACTGATGGCGGCGAGCCTGATGGCGGTACCGATTTGGTATTCGATTTCCCGTTCTTACCGAATGGCGAACCTGATACCAACCGTCAAGCAGCAACAGTCAATTTATTCTATATGAATAATATGATGCACGACATCACTTTCAGATATGGCTTTAATGAGCAAGCAGGAAACTTTCAATTAAAAAACTATACAGGTTCTGTTGGGGCTAATGATTATGTAAGAGCAGAAGCACAAGATGCGTCTAAATCCACTAACCCCAGTACCAATAATGCTAATTTTTCATCTCCTGCTGATGGTTCATCTGGACGTATGCAGATGTTTGTTTGGACTCGAGTAGGTGAAAAACTTTTGAATGTCACTGCTCCTGCTAATATAGCGGGTAGTTATGAAACAGGGACGGCTTCGTTTGGATCACCCGTAACAACTACACCTATTTCAGGAAAAGTGGAATTAGTCAATGATGGTTCAAGCGCCCCCTCTCAAGGTTGTAAAACTTTATTGAATAATACACTCAGTGGTAAAATAGCTTTAGTAGATAGAGGTAATTGCTTTTTTACAGATAAGGTCTATTACGCACAACAAAAAGGAGCGGTGGCTTGTATCGTTTGTAATTATGAAGATGCTGTTATCACTATGGGGGCAGGGTCATCGTTAGGTAATTCAGTTACTATTCCTTCTATTTTTATTAAAAAAAGTGATTGTGATAAATTAAAAGCCGCTCTTAATAATGGATTGACACTGACTATTAATAAACCAGCCACTTCAGTAGGTCCTGATAAATTAGACGGTGATTTTGATAATGGCATCATTGCTCACGAATACACACATGGTATTTCTAGTAGACTGACAGGAGGTCGGTTAAATGCCAATTGTTTAAGCACAGGCGAACAAAGTGCAGGCGAAGGCTGGAGTGATTTCTTAGCCTTAGCTTTAACTGCTAAACCTTCTGATAGAGCTAACACTAATAGAGGCACGGGTACTTATGTCAATAGACAATCTACAAATGGAGGAGGTATCCGTAATTATCCTTATAACACGGATATGGCTGTTAATCCATTGACGTATGATAGAATTATTTTAACGCAAGAAGTACACGATGTTGGTGAGGTTTGGACAAGTGCTTTATGGGATATGTACTGGGCATTAGTTGATGTTTATGGCTTTGATGCTAATTTAAAAAATACTCAAAGTGGTAATGGCAAAGCTATACAATTAGTTATTGATGGAATGAAAATGCAGCCTTGTAACCCAGGATTTTTAGATGCTCGTGATGCTATTTTAAAAGCAGATATGGCTAATTATGGTGGGGCTAATCAATGCCTAATATGGGAAGCATTTGCGAAAAGAGGAATGGGCTATAATGCCAATCAAGGTTTAAGTTCAAAATATTCTGATAATACTGAGGGGTTTGAAAAGCTACCTCAATGTGTTAAAAAGCTGAAAATAGTTAAAGAAGCGACTGAATCTGTCAAACCCGGTGAAGCGATTACCTATACAATCAAAGTAACCAATCATAAAGGAACAGCAGCGACAGGTGTCGTTGTAAATGATGAACTACCTACTAATACGACTTATGTATCAGGTTCAGCGAGTCGGACAGTAAGTGTCAATAATGGTCTTTTGACTTGGAATATTGGCAATTTGCCTACGGATTCTACTATCATTTTGACCTACAAGGCTAATACTGATGTGACTAAAAAATCATTGACATTATTCACTGATGATATGGAAAGTGGCGATAAAAACTGGGAAGTTGACCAACTAAAATCCAGTGAAGTATTTTGGGAGATAACAGATGTGTTTAGTAAGAGTGGTAAAAATTCTTTTGCTATTGGCTATCCGTCAACAGGGACTACAGACCAACTGTTAACGCTCAAAAATGCCGTTAAAGTTACGGGCACTCAACCCGTCTTAAGGTTTTTCCATAAATATGATACTGAACCAGGCTTTGATGCAGGTATCATTCAAATTAGTACCGATAACAGTGCCAGTTGGCAAAATGTGCAAGATTTAATATTTAAAAACCCTTATAGAGGTGCTGTGAGCTATTCCACTTTTGTACAACCTGATGTTAAAGGTTTTTGGGGTAAGCAAGATACATTTGCAGCTTCATATATTGATTTGAAAAGTTTTAAGGATAAAAATATTAAATTCCGTTTCCGATTTGCGACGGATAGTATGGAAACAGGTGTGGGTTGGTTTGTTGACGACGTGACAATGATGGATATGTACAATTATAACAGCAAAGCAAGGGTAATATCTGCTGAAAAAGATACAGCTTTTGCAGAAGTAGCCGCTCGTGGTACAATTGTAGAACCCACTGTATTTACCCCCACAGCAGAGGTCAATAATGATTTGAAAGTCAAAGTATATCCTAATCCTACGGAAGATTTATTGAATATCAATATTTTAGGTTCAAAAGATACTGATGTGGATATACAAATAATCGCAGCAGATGGACGTATTATGTATCAAAATAAGTCGAAGTTGTGGAGTTCGCAAGAGTCGGTGATACCCCTCAGTACAGCCACTTATCCTGTCGGTGTTTATGTTGCTAAAATAAGTACAGGTGATAAAGTCGTTATTCAGAAGGTTGTTAAGCATTAATATATCGTACTAAAAAGGCGTTTCATTTGATTGAAACGCCTTTTTAATTTTAAATAAATAAAATATATCCTCCAATGAAAATGCTTTATCTAAAAACATAGTTTCAAATTTCAATACTATGCGCCCAAAACAAAGCACTCAGAATACGATTTTTATTCAATTTTCATTTTAAAACCCACACTATGGATATTTTCGATTTTGATACGAGGGTCTTGGCTTAGATATTTTCTTAATCGAGATATAAAAACATCTAAACTACGCCCTAAAAAATAATCATCTTCGCCCCAAAGTGCTTCCAAGATATTTGACCGCTTAATGACTTCATTCTTATTTTCAATAAACATTTTGAGCAAATCCGCTTCTTTCTGAGTGAGATTTTTGCTTTGCTCTCCAAATTTTAAAGAAAGATTTTTATGGTCAAGCAGATAATTTCCTACGGTCAAATAGGTCGGTACTGAGGGGGTAGATACTTTCGAGCGGCGTAAGAAAATTTCTATTTTGAGTATTAGCTCTTCAATACTAAAGGGTTTGGTGATATAGTCATCTGCACCCAATTTTAATCCTTTAATTCTATCTTCTTTCATAGACTTTGCTGTTAAAAATAGAATAGGAACTTGCGTGTCAAAACGTCTGATTTCCTCTGCGATAGTAAAACCATCAACATCAGGAAGCATGACATCTAATATGCAAAGGTCAAAAGACTGTTGCTTTATAACAGTCATTGCTTCTTTACCATTTTCACAATATGTGATTTTATAGCCTTGTAATTCAAGATTATCACGGGTGACAAAGCTAAGGCTTTCGTCATCTTCGACATAAAGTAGGTGAGCTTTCATAGGATTGTAGTCTTTATATATCTTGGGTTTTAGTAACGGTTAAGTTATAAATACATCATTGTTTTCAGCAATCAATATCCTCATAAATGAGGCATATATTTTATAACTATTCAAATTACGGGTTTAAATAAATTTTATATTCAAGTAGCTAAATGGAATTAATTACAAAATTGATTGAAATTCAATGAGTTGTCAATAGGGCATTCTATTTTACTGTAATTTAAATCAAAAAAACAGCTTTAAATGACTGAATACTAAAACCTTTATTACTTAAAATCAGAATATCCATAGTATAAAACTAAAATTCAACAGCTAAAAGCCAATGAATTGTTTTCTATTAGACTTTTTATCACTATCTGCTGAGGTATTGATAACTTTAGGAATATCAATTATAATAGTTGTATAGCAATTTTCTTCTGATGATAAATCAATATTCCAACCGTGCGCTTGAACAATATTTTTACATAATATAAGCCCAAACCAAAGCCTTTTACATTGTGTATATTCCCTGTGGGTACTCTATAAAATCGTTGAAAAACCTTTTTATGGTGTTCTTTATTGATACCTATGCCTTTGTCAGTAATCGTTAAACGAACACAATTTTGCCAGTCCTCTGTTGTGACAACGACCTCTGGTTTATTGTCTTTACAGTATTTAATGGCATTATCTAAAAGATTATGAATGATATTAGTCAAATGCAGTGTATCGGCTTTTATATAAGGCTGTTTAGCATCAAGCGTTTGCTCTAAAGAACCCTCTTGCCCTTCAATTTTGACCTGAATACTGGGTAAAATAGTCTCTAACAGTTCATGCAAGTTGATAACTTCTAAGTTGAGTTCTAAAGTGTTTTTATCAATTCGGGTTATTTGGAGGACTTTCTCTACTTGCGTATTAAGGCGGTTATTTTGCTCTCGCATAATTTGAGCATATTTCGATAATCGGGAGTCGGATTGTATGAGCGGATTTCCAGCAAACACATCAGCCGCTACTTTAATCGTAGAAATGGGCGTTTTAAACTCATGCGTCATATTATTGATAAAATCCTTTTGCAATTCTGACAATCTCTTCTGGCGCAAAATGATTATCATAGAATAGATAAAGAATAAAACCGTTAAAAGTGAAATTAGAGTTAAAACGACCGTTAGAGTCATGCTACCCAACAAATAAGAAGACCGCTTCGGAAAACGCACTACGAAGAAATAAGTGGCATCTTCTAAGGTAGGAAAGTCTTTTTTTACATTAAGAGAGTCTGACGAGGGCGAGTAGGAAACATATTTACCATATACCATTTTCTCGTCATGGCAATCATAGATGGCAAAGTCAAAATCCTCGTTGAGCGATACCGCTTCAAAGTTTTTTTTAAGGTAAAAATCTAAGTTCGAGCGTCTATTTGACTGTTGATATGACAGCATAAGTATTAGATGAAGTACGAGTAATTAAATCTTGGGGCGGTAAAACACTTTGATTGACAATGGAAAGTTCCTTAGCAACGTTCAACAAAGCGATATTAACAGTCCTATCAAAGTCTCTTTCATTCACATTCCATGTTCGCATGACCCAATAGGCTTGTGTGCCTATCACAAACAAAATCGCAATAGCACCTAATATGACGACTCGCTGTATGGTCTTGTTATTCATGTGATATTAAATTTGACCCACAAATTAAAACTAAAATAACTGCATAAAATATTAATTAAAAGCTGATTAACACCCAATTAACATTTAAAGGCTTTAGGTTTAAGCATTGTTTTTTAAATCTTAAGCAGATGCCATAATCTGCTTATCGAAATAATCATATCCTAAACTGAGTCGCTCTTGCACTTCTGTGAGTCCTAAAAGGGAAGCCATATCAAATACGGCAGGTCCTTGCATAGTACCCGCTAAAGCTAATCTGAGGATAGGCAATACTTCACCCATTTTTAGACCATTTGTACTAATCCATTCTTTCACGTCATGTTCCATACTGAGGGGGTCTGAAAAATTCAAAGTAGAGAAGAAGGATTTTAACTCCTCGAACTTGGCTCTGTTTTCAGGTTTCCAACGCTTTTTAATATTGTCATTATCATAATTTTCAACTTTTTTAAAGAAGTAAACACCTTTTTCTAAAAATTCATTGAAAAATATGACTCTTTCTTTCATCAAACCTGCAAACTTCGCTAAATACTCTTTTGAAACGTTAAAACCCTTCTCGATACTGAGGGGGTATAACTGCTCCGCTAAATCCTCGTTAGGCGTTTGCATAATGTATTGCTGATTGAACCATTTGGCTTTATCGTAATCAAATCTCGCTCCTGCTTTATTGATTTTTTCAAGCGAAAATGTATCACATAATTCCTCTAATGAAAAAATCTCTTGCTCTGTACCACTATTCCAACCTAATAAAGCTAAAAAGTTGATAACAGCGCGTGGGTCAAAGCCCATCTCACGAAAACCTACAAATGAATCTTCTTCTGTCGCACCATTCCATGAAAGAGGGAAGACAGGGAAGCCAAACTTTTTACCATCTCTTTAGACAATTTACCTTTACCATCGGGTTTTAAAATCAAGGGTAAATGAGCAAAACGAGGCATAGCAGATTCCCACCCGAAGGCTTTATAAATCAGCGCATGATGTCCAGCACTGGGCAACCATTCTTCGCCTCTAATAACATGCGTGATTTTCATTAAATAATCATCAACGATATTCGCTAAATGATAGGTAGGCATACGTCCGCTTTGAGTAACACTTTATCATCTAACTCATTCGTGTTAAAAGTGACGGTATTGCGAATAAGGTCATCTATGACAACTGTTTGATTTTCAGGCACTTTTAGGCGAACAACATAAGGCGTGCCGCTTTCCATCAATGTTTTCACATCTGCTTCTGATAGTGTCAAGGAGTTTTTCATACTACCCCTTGTAGCTATAGAATAAGCTTGATTGCTTTCATTTTTTAAACGCTCACGCATCGCCTCCAACTCTTCTGGCGTATCAAAAGCATAATAAGCTTGACCATTTTCTACCAGTTGCTCAGCATATTCCTTATAGAGTTGTTTACGCTCTGATTGACGATAGGGCGCATATTGCCCTTCGCCAAACCCTATCCCCTCAGTGGGTTCTATGCCACACCATTTTAAAGTCTCAATTATATACTCTTCTGCACCAGGTACAAAGCGGGTTTGGTCAGTATCCTCAACACGAAGGATAAATGTGCCCCCCATTTTTTTAGCTAAAAGATAATTATACAAAGCTGTACGAACACCTCCTATATGGAGGGCTCCTGTCGGGCTGGGTGCAAAGCGAACTCTAATACTCATATCGGAATAAAAAATAATTTTTAAAAGTTAATCGTTTTTAATAAAACTTAGAAAGGATTGGCAGCGTCTTTGACATATTAAACGTTGCCTACTTATAGGCTCTAATCCTCCCATTTCCTTTTACTAAGTTTTTTATTAAGCAGATAAGAAAGTATGTCTGCTTAGAGGCGTGCAAAAATACAATTTTCCGTTTACATAAAACTGAAAATAATTGATGTATGAAAAAGTGAATACTTATAAAGAGTGCGTTATCGTACATTTATTATGTATTCTATCTTGAATAATCGCTCATTTTAAAACGAAGTAAACAAACGGAAATATTAACAATTTAGGTAACTGACTGTTTCATTACTTATTGACTGTCAACTACGTTATTATCACATGACTATTTAAAATCAATTCATTATGTATCTCGTTAAGACACCTCGACTGTTACAAAGTCTATTACCTACCTTCACTTGGCGGATTCCGACAGATGAAAAAGTAATTTATTTAACTTTTGATGATGGTCCTATA
>WJBH02000317.1:0-48477 GCA_013167095.2 Daphnia sinensis | reverse complement strand
TAATTAAAAATTATCTAATCATTAATAACATACAATTACAGAAATGATAAAATTAAAAATATAAATTAATCTACATTTTTAATAGAGTTAAAAGCTTTTTCGACAACATTAATAATACCATTTTCAAAATTATTAATAGAAAAATTTTCAGTTAATTCAAAGCTTCTTTTACTCATTTTATCCCAGAGAATAGGATCTGATGATAAACAAGAAATCTTTTCAACTATTAAATCTATTTCCTTAGAATCTAAGAGAAAAACCATTCTTACCGTCCTCAACTAATTCGGTGATACCTCCTATAATCGGTACAATTACAGGTAAGCGATAATACATTGCCTCAAGAATAGTCATTCCAAAAGTTTCAACCCATGTATCTCTATCAGAAAGATTCATTACTAAATCCGCATCATTATAAAAAACATGTACATTTTTTTGTTAATGAAAAAATATTCATATTTTTAGGTATACTTTGAGCTGAAAAATATTTATCAACTTCTTTAGGTTCATCACTTAAAACAAGATTAAAGGTGATATCTGGAAGCAATTTTGAAATTTCAAGAAAGATACAAGCCTTTATAAGGTCTTAAAGATGCTAACATTAAAACGTTAAAAGTATTTCGATGTTGATTTTATTGTATTTAGGGTAAGCTAAAAAATCTGAGGATACAGAATTATAAACGACACTTATTTCAGAACTAGTTTTATTGTGATTCTTAACCAAATAATTTGAAACCAAAATCAAATACTTTGAAAACCTATTTGTTATAAAATAAAAAAGAATTCAATAATTTTGGATGGACTTTATCTTCATGAACATGAACTATTACGGGTATTTTTAACAATTTACCAACCAATACACTAGAAAAAGGAAGTATTGTATTCACATAAATTATAGTATTTTTTTTTGTTAAATTTTTTAAAAGTAGAAAAAAAAGGAAAAATTGACTAATAAAAAAAGTGAAAAATGTTAAAAACCAAAAATTTGATCTTACATAAAAATTTGATTTGTATTTAATGCCGTTTATTTTTGTTAAAAAACCTTCACTTTTACTTGTATAAAGATCTATATCATATCCACTTCGAACCAAAAGCTCTATTACATTTCGAAGAACCATTGGACTACCCGTGAAATTATTAAGAAGATGAAATATAATTATTTTCTTTTTCATTAGTCGATTTAGATGCTGTATATATCAGAAAGGTCAAAATTACAAACGCAATATTTGCCATTGAATTAAATAACATATGACCTGCAATGAGCGAATAAAAGCACAATGCAGTCCAAGTAATAAAAAATATATATTTCTTATGTTTTAAAGATAAATACATGCCCCAAAAGATGATAGCTAAATATACAACGATTCCTAATATTCCATAGCTAAACAAAAGATCAAAAAAATCAGATTCTAATGTGTCATAAGGCAAGGTCAAATTTTTATAATCTCTAAAGAAAGAAATACTCCAGAACCAAAGATAATTCTCAGTAATTGAAAACTTGAATTTTGAAAAGTCTCAAATGCATCTTTGATGTAATTATCTCTGTTACTAGCTAAAAATTGAAATAAAGATGGACTGCTTTTATAACGTAAAATGATCACATCAAATGCAATTGAAAATAAATCAATAATTTTATCAATGTAAACTAAAAAAATAAGATAACGGTTGTGCCTAGAAAAAAAAGCTTTTCTTGGACATGAACAATATCAATAAAAGGTTAATTCCCAAGAAAAATATAGATCCCTTAGTTCCCACCAAAACTGTACTTATCACTAATATTAAGTAATAAAAAAGTGAAATAAATGTTTTCTCTTTCTTAAAAAGATAAAATGACAGAACTGAACAGACTCCCAAAAACAATGATAATCCGTTTCCTGACGCAAAACAATCCTTTAGAACCAAATGCTCCTTCATTGTAGGTTGATTCATCAATACCTAGGACTATAGAAAAAAGAAGAATAATGCCGGTATAAAAATTCCACTAATAACAAAGTACTTTAACAATGAATATTGAGTATAATTGAGAAAAATAGGCCGCAGCACTAAAAAAACTAAGAGTATAAATACAAGTTTATAAGAATATACTAAACCGAATAGAAAACCAGTGAAATTTTGATGGAAAAATAAACTTATAAGTTCAATAGTTAAAAAGAACGAAATTACTGCTGAAACCAAAAGAATTTCCTTAGGTTTTAAAAAGTAAAAGGAAAATAATGTTAGTAAGAATCTAAATAATTGACTGGGGGAAAAAAAGACTTCCCTCAGTCATGATTCACTAAAAATCAATTTTCCAGTAAGGGCATCTACAAAAGGAGCTGCAAAAAAAATAAAATAATAAATAATTTTCTTAAATTAAAAATCATCTTTCCTTAATTATTTTTGCAGGAACTCCTCCAAGTATTGAAAAAGGGGAATATGAGCCCTCCGTTAGCACACCACCAGCAGCAACTATACAACCGTCACCTAGATTTACTCCGTCTAAAATAGTAACTTTAGCTCCAATCCAACAATCTTTACCAATTTTGATGCCTTTACTATTAACTCCCTGCAACCTAATTGGAATTTCCTTGTCAAAATAATTGTGATTTTCGCTGTGCATAGAAACAAAGTTTCCTAGTATAGTATTATCTCCAATAGTGATACCTCCAGCACAACCTAGAAAAGAACTAGAACCAATACCAACATTATCACCCAATACTAATCCTAACCCCATTTTGTTAAAGAACCTGTACATTCAATTATTACTCTTTTTGAATGGAGACATTATTTCCCAATAAAATGCCATTTTGAGAAGTTGCATCAATAAAAACATCATTATCTAAATTATAGTTTGATCCTAAAAAAAACAATTTTTCTTTTTGATATTAAAGTAACTCTTTTTCCAATTAGGATTTTCTTATTAAAAAAAATAGGGAAGTACCAAAATCCTCTAGCTTGTTTACAAAAAAAGAACAATTAACTTTTTCATCAAATCAAAGGAAGAAAAATTAGGATCAATTTTAAAATCCCTACCTTTAAATTCTTGGCAGCAAAAACAAATATTTTAAAAATCATAGATTATTTATGAAATTATTAAAATTCAAAACATGATTTTCTATTGAAAATGATTTACCCAAACGAGCAGCATTATTTGATTTATAAATGAAAGAATGCTTGTTTAAAATAATCTGTTTATACACCTCTCCTAACTTAATTGAGTCACCCTCTTCGATCATTATTGTAGCTTCGCTGCAATCAATCTGGTTAAAAATAGGGTTATCCCATACAATAACAATCCGGCCAGAAACTAATAACTCTAGGAAACCATGGGAAAGACCACCACCGCCAACAGATTCAGAAAGAGTTAATGCTACTCCACAATCAATAGAATCTAAATAATTTGGAATATCATCATTTGACAGCACGCCTTTATATAAAAGATTACCAAAATTCAACTCTTCCAAAATAGTATATAAAGGACCTTCACCAACCACTTCGAATCTTATTTTTGATTGTAGTTCGGAGAATTTTGAGTTAAAATATCTAATTGATTCAATGAACTGAATAAAACCTTTCTCTATACTTAAACGACCGACATACGAAACAACAAGAATATCTGAAACTAAATTAATTGGATTAATAGTTTGAAATTTATTTAGCGATAAAGAATTAGGAATTACATGACTCTTAATTCCATACTTACTAAAATAAAAATCAGTAGTATCCCAACCATTGGTAAGAATAAAAGAAAAAGATTTTAAAAAATAAACTTCTAAGGCTACCATCCATTTTAATCTCCACGCACTAGCTAAAGCAGCTTGTTGTTTGACAAAAATAGAACGAAGCCAAATACCCGGATAATATCTTTTTTTTATATGGAAAAAATCTTGTGAACAGAAATGGACAACAGATTCATGAATATTACCAACTCCTAAAATAACATCACCATTTTGTATTCCACGTTTAATTTCTTTGTATACTTTAATTTGAAAACCAAAAACTCTTATTAAACTTCTCCAAAGATTACCCCCAGATATAATATTAACATTTTAAAAGAATTTGGATTTAGATTAACAGCTTGAATCAAGTGTCTGTCTTTGAAATAGAATCAGAATAATAATACACTAAAAAAATTAATTTTAGAATCAATTTTCCAAGACTCGATTAGGAAATTATTTAACCAAGTCTCACGCCCCCCATCAAAAGATTGCAATCTTGAAAACAAAATAATATGAACTGTGAGATTTTCCTTTGCCATGTATTACAAAAACGTACTAAAAACTAAAAGATTCAACCAAGTTTTTTTAGTTTGTATAAACGATTTCTATAAACAACTAAATAAATTAGCATGCAAACAATTAAAAATAAAATTAATTTTAAAATAAAATACCTTATGGTTAGGGTAGAATAAATTAAAAATTGGTTTAAAAATATGGAGAAAATAAAACAAGTAACAAAGATTACTGAAATCCTAAATACTATGTCTTTACTAATTAAAACGAAATAATATTTCTGACTGTAATAATAATTAACTAGAAAAGAGAAAACTGAGGTGAGAAGAGTCGAAACAGCAATTCCGATTACACCAAAATCATCGACTAAAATCAAACACAAGACTAAATTTAAAATAGCAGAAAGGAAATTAATAAAGGCAAGATTACTTGTTTTATTTTCAATACTTAAACCAGGAAAAAATAGATACAAAGATGAGAAAACTACAGAAGATGTTATGAGAGGCAGAATTGTACTAGCACTTAAATATTCTTTTGTTGCGAAAATTAAAATTATTTCTTTAGAAAAATCGATAAAAACAAAATTAATAAAGAACTAAATAATAAATAAAATGAAAACAATTTAGAAATAGAACTTTTAGTACTTAAAGCATAAGGCGAATTATAAATAAGTGGACTAATTGAGCTCGAAAAACCAATAGAAATAAGCCCCACAATTGTAGCAAATCTATAACCTACCCCAAAAACAGCCAACTCCTCAAGCCCTAAAAATTTATTAATAATTATCCTATCTATATACAAAGAAAAATAAACGGATACACTTGAAAAAATTAAAGGAAAAGAAAAATTAATGATTTTTTTAGCATACTTAATAGAAAAAAAGTATTTGTAATATTTTTTTGACATAAATATGAAGAAGAAATTGAAAAAACACTGGAAACTATTCCAGCGTACAAAACTCCATCAATTCCTAGTTTTAAATTATAAATAAAAATAAAAACTCCAAAGACATTAATGAATGTATAAATAATAGAATTAAGAGCGAAATGATAGCTTTTTAGATCCCAACGTAAATTGTTTTGAAAAAACAAAAACAAACCATTGGATACAACGTATAGCCCAATTAAAAAATAAGTACTGCCATTAAAATCAGTTTGAAATATATATGTTGAATGAATTTTTCAGAAAAAAATATAGATAATTAAAAATAAACTATATGATAAAATTGTTACGAAAAATGCAGTCGATACAAGTCCAATTTTTGCATTTTTAAGTCTAAAAGTAGGTAAAAACCTACCTATAGCTTGTGTTATCTCTAACGAAAATGTTAGATTAACAAAATTCGCAGATAATAAAATTAAATCAAATAAACCATATTCTTCTTTTGTTAAAAACCTAACGTAAAATGGAAGTAGTAATAATGATATTCCTCTTGAAATGAAACTTGCAATTGTATATACGGCACTATCTTTTAATAATTTATTTATCATTACTTAAAAAGCCATAATACTTACCTCTTACCTGAATATTATCTAGGAGTAAATCATCTAAACTGGCCTGTTTATTTAAAACTGTAATCAAATTTTCTTTAATTCATCCTCACTTAATCCCCAACCATTTAAATAGGTTAATTCATTGGGATCATAATACCATTTACTATCAAAGTTGCCAGTGGAAATATCTAGAAACCTTTGAGCTACAACTTTATAATTCCATTGATGATTAACAAACTTATGCAAATCATCCCCTACTTTTAACCTCAACTCTTTTTGCAAACACAATTTTCTAAGACTATTTTTTATTTCATCTGGGTTTACATATATAGATGGTGGAATCATTTCATTTTCCACGTCATTAGCAATAAATTTAGAATAAACTCCTCCACAATTACTGGTACACCAAACATGGCTGCCTCAGAATCCCAAACCTGCTAAAGGCATATCAGAATAAATTTCATCCAAAACAATATCTGAGGTTTTTATGCTTTCCAAGACTTCCTGATTTGTTTTATTTCGTAATTCAACGTAATTGATTAAAATTCCTTCTTCTTTCAATTCAGAAATTATTCTACCGAAAATTAATGAACCTTTTGCATTGGGTCTTGAGGGAGCATGAAGAATTATAATTTCTTCTCTTTTGGATTCTAGCTCCCTTTTAGGAGAATATTTTGTAGGAAATCCAATGTAAAGTCCATTAATGAATTTTTTTGAATTGAAATGAGCATGTTGAGGATAATTTATAAAGTAATCTACATACTTTTCAAAGAAATCTATTCTCTCTTAATTTGCTTAGTAGTTTCCCTAAGTGTAGAAGATACATTAAATTTTTTATCTTTAGAATCATCCTTATAATTACCATTCAAATAGGTGGTCTAGAATCACTTCCTAAAGAGGTGTAAATGATTTTTTTATTAAAAAATTTCAATAATCTATAATCATAATATCAAACAAAGTAGAATTACATCCCAATATAAATACATCATACCTGACTATTACAAAAGTCAAAACCAATAAACTAAATAGATGATAAACTGCTTTTTTTATGAAGGAGGGTTTTTCCCTATACGCTTTTGAATATTGGATATACCGATTTAAAAGCCAAGGATTTTTATTTTTAGTATAAGAATAATTAAATCTAAAATTCGTGTTATTGATATAGCCAGCATCTACATGAAGTGACAAAAGACCATCAAACAGTTTGAGTAATACCCTGCTATTTCAGCAAAACCGACTAAAACACGAGGCAATTTTTGAACTTTATTCATGGTTCAAATTTAATTCAAGTTGCTTTTTGTCAGGAAAGTTAACTAAAACCCCCATTCCTTTTTGTTGATAGACCACCATGCTTCCAAGCGCGACTGAAGAAGCTTTCCTTCGTTAACAATCTCCTTGATATGTGCCAAATTCCCTGCCCCACCATGTGCAATCACAGGTATATTGACTGAATCTGCTATTTTTTGGGTCATTTGAACGTCATAACCTGACCCAGTTCCTTCTCGATCAATTGAGGTCAACAAAATTCTCCCGCGCCAAATGCTCCAATTCTTGCGCCCAAGTGACAGGATTTTTTTTGGTGTTTCGCTTTCCAGAATGACTCCAAACTTCGTAATTTCCCCAAAAATTTTTCTTCACATCAATGGAAGCTACCACAGCTTGGTTTCGTAATGGGCTGCTACCTGCGATACAAACTCTGGTCGTGAATGCATTACACTATTTAATATAACTTTTTCAAATCCAATTTCAAAAATCGATTGAACAACCTCAAAGCTATTCAATCCGCCTCCATAACCAAGCGGCATAAAACATTCATCTGCTATTTCACGAAGAATACCCAAATTAGGAGCTCTATTCTCATTTGTCGCGGTAATGTCTAAAAATACCAATTCATCTACTTCCAATTCATTGAATATTCGGACTGTATTAACGGGATCGCCAATGTACGATGGTTTATCAAACCTGACAGTCTTAACGAGCGCATCATCACGGAGCAATAAGGCAGGAATAACACGTTTTTGAAGCATTACAAGTTTACAAAGTTTTTAAAAATTTGCATTCCGAACTTATGACTTTTTTCAGGATGAAATTGTGCACCAAAAATATTATCGCACTGTACCGCAGCATCAAATGAAATTCCATATTGACATTTCAAGATGCTATTTCTTTGATCATCCACTTGAACAGAATACGAATGCACAAAATAAAAAACGACTCTCTTCAGGTAAATTATGAGTCAAAGGACTTGAAGTAGTAGGTTTCACAATGTTCCATCCCATGTGTGGGATCCGCAATCCAGGCATACAAGGGAATTTTTTGGTGTCAGCCGAAATCCACCCAAACCAGGAAGATTACCTTCCTCCGATCCGCGAGTAAGTAATTGCATTCCGAGACAAATTCCTAAAATAGGTTTTTTGACGACCAAAGCTTGATCATCTAAGACAGATCTCATCCCCAAAGCTTCAATTCTCTCCATTGCTCTATCAAAAGAACCCACACCTGGCAAAAGTAATTTTGGAGCTTTTGCAATCACATCTAAATCAGATGAGACTTCAGCTTTTGCTCCAACTTTTTAAACATATTGACAATGGAACCTAGATTCCCATGCCATAGTCGATGATTATGATCATTCGTTGGGGAATGGGAAACAGTATTTAAGATAAAAACTTCTAGGAACTAACTCAGCTTTGGCTAAAACAAAAAAATAAAGGTCTAAGAAACTCAAACCGCTTTTTATATGTTTTAAAATCTTTATTACTGCGCTTCGGACCATTCAAAATAGCATCGTATTCTGAATCAGTTAATTTAAGTCTTTTTTTCACATATTCTACCAATTCAGGATCTGGTATAATTGGCGTATTATAGATTTTTAGTGCTTCCTCTCTGCCAATTACACCTGTGCGAGCCTCAGCAGACAAGCTCCAATTCTATTGTCAATATTAAATTTTTGTGGATTATAAAACCGTATGCAAAAATGATGTAGATCGATTCTCTAGATGGTGGCCGCCATAATAGGTCCATCCAGTAGATTCTTCTAATATTTTTCGAGCTTCTGGTTTAGAATAATTGATGTACCACAATGGCCGAATGAATTTCTGTCTGTAAACCAAAACCCATTTCATAAATTGAAAAAAAGTAAGATTTGGATAAGTTTTCAATTTCAACTTACCATATTGTTTGTGCACACTTTCAATATACTTACCGTCAAAATAATTCTTTCCCTGTGGTGAAACACCTTCTGCCATAAAGAATGTCCTTCCAAAAGTATTTAACGCCATATTTAGCAGCAGCGGAACGTAATACTTGAACAAATCCAATATCTGTAGATGCATCAAACTCAGGAACACCAGCTAAAAGGAAAGATTTGAAAATATCATCTGCTTCCTTATTATCAACTACATAGGTATATAAATCGACATTAACTTAGAAGAAACTTTTCTAATATTTTCAGTAGCTATAGAGGAATTCCAAGTATTATCATAGTGAACAGCAAGAGGGCGAAGACCCCATTCTAATGCTTTAATCAAGAGATACGATGAGTCAGTACCTCCACTTACACCAATAACACAATCATATTTTTTACCTTTTCCAGCTTTTTTAATATCCTCTATAATAGATTTTAACTTAGCTTCTCCTTCAGGCTTACCTGTTTGGTAAGCTCCTGCAAGATTTTCAACTTGATCACAATAGTTACAAACATTATCTGAATTAAAAGAAATTCCAGGTGTTTGCTCATTATAAATACACCTACTACAAATTTTTATTTCCATTTTATTATTTGAAGTATTCGAACTGAACACTATCATTTTCAATTTTTACAATTCCTATTTTCTTAGCAGGTACACCGCCAATAATACTTTGATCTTCAAAACTTTTGTTAACGAAGCTACCTGTTCCAATGATACAAAAACTCCCTATAGTTACACCCTTACTGATTATTACATTAGGAGCTACATAAGTATTATTACCAAGAGCAACTGACTTTCTTTCAATTGGAATCTTACCCGAGGTTAAGGTGCTTTTTACATTATCATGCGTATAAATATGTACCCCAGCCGAAATTGTACAAAAATCTCCTACAATTAATTTTCCACTACCATCCAAAATGGTATGAGGACCTATCCAGCAATTTGAACCTATTTTTACATCACCAATTACTAGGCAGCTATCATATATACTAGTATTTTCTCCAAAACCAAGTTTACGAGCTCTTTCCCACCTATCTACAAAAACATCTCCGAAAGAAACTGAGCGATTCAGTTCTCTCAGAAATGATGTATCTAAATGACTATGTAATGCTTTTAGTTGCTCATAAAAAGCAACTTGAGATGGTGTCAAATTTTGCTTTCTATCCAATGACTTAGATATTAAAGTGTTCTTTCATCCAAGTTGCGGTATTGATCACACCTTCTTCCAATCAACTTTCGCTTTGAATCCTAATATTCCCAAGTTTTTTCCACACTTGGAATTCTGATGGCAATGTCAGCAGAAAGTGGGGCTTCGAATACAATTTTAGAAGATGAGTTCAAAACACGACAAACTGTTTGAGCTAGCCCAAGAATAGTTATCACTGCACGAGCATTGCCAAGGTTAAAGCTTTCACCTATCGCTTTTGGATCTTCAATACAACGGATCAAACAATCCACAAAATCATCTACATAGCACCAAGCTCTTATTTGATTGCCGTCTCCATCGATTTTAATGTCCTCATTGTTTAACGCTCTTTTGATAAAAATCTGGATTGCTCCTTCTCCTGTTTGTCCGGGGCCATAGACGTTGAAAGGACGAACTGTGACTACTGGTAGCTTAAATTGACTATGATAAGCATGAGCCAAATGCTCACCTGCGAGTTTGGACACTGCATAAGTCCATCTAGCCTCACCTGCAGAACTGCTACTGTAGCATCGCTTTCAGTAGATCTGAATGCCATAGATCCAAAAACCTCTGAAGTAGAAAAATCTACAAAACGGTCTTTTACCCCATTTACGCGAGCCGCTTCAAGGGCATTTGCAGTTCCTATCATATTCACACGCATGGTCGTCACAGGATTTTGATAACAGTATCAATTCCCGCAATTCCAGCTGCATGCACAACTACATCAGCACCAGCCATGCTAGTTTTTAAAAGTTCAAAATCTAAAACATCGCCTTTAATGATCTTGATATTAGGATGATTGGCATAAGGGCTACTTGATAAAGTATCTCGATGAAAATTATCGTAAACGGTAATTTTATTGTGATCTACATAATGACCGATCAATGTATTGGCAATAAAGCCAGCTCACCAGTAATGAAAATATTTTTGTTATTCAACATATTAAAATTTATTTATTAATTCGCACACAAACTTAATTTCTTCCTCAGTGGTAGTCTCACACAAAGGTAAAGCTAATCCACAAGAATATGCTTTGTAGGCATTTGGGAAATCTTGGGACTATCAAAATGGTATTTATTTTTGTAAAAAATCCATTTCCGGCATGCATTGAGCACCGTAATTTACAAATACTTGATTTTTTTTTAGGTACTCTGAAGTGCATTACGCGTTTCATGATTAATTAAAACTACATGAAAGGTTTGCCAAGAATGCTCCGAACCACTTGGTACAAATGGTAATGTAATAATATCTTTTCTGAGGAGATTGTAGTAGATTTTTACTAGTTCAGCTTTTCTTATAAGAATCGTTTCTAATCTTCTCATTTGACTGGAAACCATAGCTGCTTGAAAATCTGTTAGTCTATAATTAAACCCTGCTTCTACAAATTTCATCGGGAAGCTGTTGGGTTCAATCCCGTGATTTCTAAGGGTCTTTATCTTGATGTCAATTCAATAGAATTTGATACCAAAATTCCACCTTCTCCACTGGTGATAGATTTTCTTGGATGGAGTGAAAAGGAGGCAAACTCACCAAATGTTCCCGCATAATTCCCTTTGTATTTGGCACCAACTGCACATGCAGCATCTTCAATGATTGGAATATTATATTTTTTTGACAATTCTAAAATTGGATCCATATCAGCACACAACCCAAACTCGTGAACGGGCATGATACTTTGTTTTTTGTGTGATTTTTTTCTCAACTTTTGAGACATTTAGGTTAAATGTCGCTAATCGATGTCCACAAAAACTGGAGTAGCCCCAACCAGCTCAACTACGTTTGCAGTGGCAATGTAAGAAAATGCTGGTACTATCACTTCATCACCTTTCCCAACTCCAAGTGCCAATAAAGCTAAATGCAAACTGGCTGTTCCATTGCTTACCGCTGAGCATTGAGAAACACCAAAACGATCCTTTATTTTGTCTCAAGCTCCAAAACTTTACTCCCTGAACCAGATTGCCTGATTTCAATACTTCTACCACCGCTGAAATATCTTCCTCATCCAAGTAGGGTCTTGATAAGTAAATGGGAAGAGTTACGCTTTGGTATTTCATAATATTGTAAAAGGATGTTTGGCCAACTCTCCTTTTGCAAGTGGGTGATAATCACTTTGAGACCCAAAGGAGAGCAATGTCGGATGTCATGTACGATCTGAATGGAATTTCGTGCCTCTTCCAATCCGAATCCATGTCCATCCAAAATGTGTGGTAGCTATGGGTATGAAGTTCAGTAAATCCATCGCTGAATTCAATTTCTTCTCCTTCCATGGTAAGTGATCTATATGTTTTGCCTCCTCTTGCCTTGACATGATCAGGAAGTGTATCGGCATTGATGCTCAAAAAACCATCTCACACGTGCTCTTTCCAATTGAAAATAACCTGCTGCGCGATCGTGCGTATTGAGATGAACAATGTTTTCTTTGATGCCTCCAAAAATCCAAGTCAACATATCATAAAAATGAACACCTATATTGGTTGCGATTCCGCCAGATTTGGTTTCATCTCCCTTCCAAGAAGTATAGTACCAATGTCCTCTACTCGTGATATAAGCCAAGTCAATGTCATACATCTTATCTTTTGGTCCTTCTTCGATTTTTTCTTCAAAGCGATGATTGAAGGATGCAGGCGGAGTTGGAGAATGTTGTAAACTTTTTTGCCATATTGATTTTCGACTTCTTTCAAGGCATCAATGTTCCAAGGATTTAAAACCAACGGCTTTCGCAGATCACATCTGCACCTACTCGCAGACCAAATCTAATATGCGAATCATGCAAATAATTGGGAGAACAGATGCTGACGTAATCGATCTGATGGGTGTCACGTTTTAATTTTTCGACATGTCGATCAAATCTTTCAAATTCCACAAAAAAATCAGCATCGGGAAAGTGAGCATCTATCACCCCTACACTGTCAAACTTGTCATAGGCAGCCAATAGGGTATTTCCTGTATCCTTGATAGCCTTCATGTGTCTAGGAGCTATATATCCAGCTGCTCAATCAATGCAAAATTTTTCATACTACGCTTTCTTTACTTTATTATTTTCTAAAACATATTTTCGTTGCTCTCACTACAGAAAGCGATGCCTTCTTGATCAAACTGAAGTTTCATTCCATACTCACTCATCCATCCGATTTGTTTGGATGGATTACCGACTACCAAAGCATAAGGTGGATGGATTGTTTTGGTAACGACAGCTCCTGCGCCTATAAATGCAAACTCTCCGATATCATGCCCACAGACTATGGTAGCATTGGCTCCGATGGTCGCTCCCTTGCCCACATGGGTTTTGAGGTATTCCGATTTGCGGTTGACAGCAGATCTCGGATTGATCACATTGGTAAATACCATAGAAGGTCCCAAAAACACATCATCATCGCATGTCACGCCAGTGTAAATGGAGACATTGTTTTGTACTTTGACATTGTTGCCCAAGATCACATCTGGTGAGACTACTACATTCTGGCCTAAGTTACAATTCTTACCAATTTTACAATTGGACATGATGTGTGAAAAATGCCAAACTTTGGTTCCTTCCCCTATTTCACAACCAGGATCTACAACTGCTGTCTCGTGTATAAAAAAATCTTTCATTTGAAATAAGCTAAGATTTGGTCAATGATATAAGTTTGTTCGGCAGGATCCATTTCCGTGTGAATGGGAAATGAAATCACATGCTGACACAAACGTTCTGCAACTGGAAACTGTCCTTCTTTTCCTCCATATTCCAAATAGGCTTTTGCAAATGAAGCGGAAGTGGATAATAAACCATTGAAGGACTCCTTTGGAATCGAGGTAGTTTTTAAAATCTTCTCGATCGATCTCTGGTCCAAGTTTTACCGTATATTGGTGAAATACATGCGTAGAGTTTTTGACTCTTGCGGGCGCCTGGATATGCGGATGATTCGAGAATGCCAGATCATATTTTTCGGCAACTTGATTTCTTGCTTTCGAATAGGAATCCAAGTATTTTAATTTTACACTCAAAATCCCAGCTTGCAAGGTATCCAATCGCGAATTTACCCCAATCGAGTCATGATAATACTTTCTTTTTTGTCCATGGTTGGCAATCATTTGGATTTTCTCAGCCAATATTGCATCATTGGTAAAGATCGCTCCTCCATCTCCATAGCATCCTAGATTTTGGAAGGAAAAAAAGAAGTGGTACCGATCGTTCCCATGGTACCAGCTTGGCACTTTCTACCGTCCGAAAACGTATAAACTGCTCCCAATGCCTGAGCAGTATCTTCAAGTACATGCAATTGATACGTTTCTGCAATCTGTAGGATTGTTTCCATGTTGGAGCATTGTCCATACAAATGAACTGTAACGATGGCTTTGGTATGATCAGTTATTTTTGATTCTAGCACAGTGATATCGAGTTCGAAGGTATCTCGGTGACGTCGATAAACACAGGTTTCAAACCCAGCAATGCAATCACTTCTACTGTCGCCACATACGTGAAAGAAGGAACAATGATCTCATCACCTGGCTTTAGATCTAGCGCCATCATGGCTATTTGGAGTGCATCTGTACCGTTTGCACAAGGAATCACATGCTTGGCTCCTGTATAATCACGGAGTTCGTTAGCGAATTTTTTGACTTGAGGTCCATTGATAAAAGCAGTTGATCCAAAACTTCTTGAATCGCTGTATCTATTTCAGTTTTGATGTTTTGATATTGGGTCTTGAGATCGACCATTTGGATGTTTTTCAACCTATTATAATCTTGCGTCCACTTTTTCTTTAGGTAAAACCCCCTTCACATCGAACAATACTTGTTTTTCCGATTTACTCAATCCCCAATTTTTATATTCTTGATGAGCTACAGCCAAGATAATGGCTGAATATTGATTTAAATTTTCTTGTGCATTTCATTCAGAATTGAAATGCCATATTCATGCAATACTTCCTGAGGGTTAGCCCATGGGTCTGACACTTCCACGTCTATGTCAAAGGATTTCAATTCGTCGTAAATATCAATTACTCGTGTATTTCTGACATCAGGACAATCCTCTTTGAAAGTAAAACCTAAAATGAGAACTTTTGAATCCATGACTTTCAAGTCTTTGCGCATCATGTGCTTGATGGTCTCTGTCGCCACATGCTTTCCCATTGAGTCATTTAATCTCCTACCTGCCAAGATGATTTCTGGATGATAACCAACTTCTTGCGCTTTCTGAGCTAGGTAAAAAGGATCTACACCAATGCAATGACCGCCTACCAATCCTGGTTTGAAAGGTAAGAAATTCCATTTGGTTCCGGCTGCTTCCAAGACCTCGTGGGTATCTATTCCCAAGAGATTGAAGATTTGGAAAGTTCATTGACAAAGGCAATGTTGATATCTCGCTGCGAGTTTTCGATTACTTTGGCAGCTTCCGCTACCCGAATGGAAGAGGCTTTGTGAGTTCCTGCTACGATGATTGAATTGTAAAGCTGATCCACAAAATCCGCCACTTCGGGAGTAGATCCAGAGGTCACTTTCAATATTTTGGTGACGGTATGTTCTTTGTCTCCTGGATTGATTCGCTCGGGAGAATAGCCTGCAAAAAAGTCTTGATTGAATTTCAGGCCAGAAACTTTTTCCAAAACAGGTACACACTCGTCTTCGGTAACCCCTGGATAGACGGTAGATTCATAAATAACTAAATCACCTTTTTTTAAGATTTTACCAATCGCCTCAGAAGCTTTTAGCATCGGAGTAAGTATAGGCCTATTGTGTTTGTCTGTGGGTGTCGGAACCGTTACTATAAAAAATATTGCAAGAAGAAATCTGCATAACATCATCTGTTATCTGAAGTCCACAATGTTTTTCGTTAAACTCCTTTGAAGTTTTCACTAAAACACTTTGCAAATGAGCATCTTCTACTTCTAAGGTTCTATCAAAACTTTCTGAAGCTCATTCACTCGCACACTATCTATATCATACCCTACTGTCTTAAATTTTTCTCCAAAAGCGACTGCCAAGGGTAGGCCAACATATCCTAGGCCAATGATGGCAATTTTGGAATCATTTATACTTAAAATCATGTTTAATTTTTTAATTTACAACAGCTAAACAACAAAGTTAAAAAAACTAAGTTCTCTTATTTCTAATTCAATTTATTGGGAAAATTTCAGAACAATTAATTGACCCATTTTTTCTTCAAATTGGAAAAAAGATCCAAAATGAGAATGTATCCTATTGAAAAAACAAATCCAAGTATAATAAAATAAAAATAGTATCAAAACCTTATTGGGAGCTGATTTTTCATTTGGAACAGTCACGCTTTCGATGTCCGAAAAACACAGGGGTATCTTTTTTGACTTGGAGTGTAGCTTGTTCAAGTTGCTTTGCCATCTCGGTGTATATGGAAACCTTCAATCCAAACTCAGCTCTAGCTTCTGCTCTTCACTCTCTCCAAATGAAGATACCATGTTTCGATTTCGATCTCGAAATGCTGCCAATCGTGCATGTATTGCATTAAATTCTTGCTGCTTTTCCAAGTACTGCTTTTCAGTAAACTCCAATTGCTCTTGCGCATTCCGAATTCGGAAAGCAATAACTTCTTGCTGCAGAAGACGCTGCGAAGCTAACGCCATTTCGGCAGCCAAAATAGGTTCCGGCATCGTAAATGAAAGTTTCACAAAACCCTCGTTTGGATTACTTTCGATTATAATTGAGAATCAATCAAACCAAAAACTCCAAATTCCTGATCGGAAATAAACACTAAGTCTGATTTTTGGATAGAATGAGAAGTATCCTTTTGTTCAACATCACCTCTAATTGCCTGTAAAATAATTCCAGGTAATCCAATTGTATATTTTTTTATATAACTCAGAACTCCCGGTTTATAAATTTCTTTATAGTATTGAGCATACGTAACCGAATCTGCAATTCCTGTTGGATGAATATACGTGTTAATCAATGCTTTTTTAAACTTAACATCTGATGCAAGTTTTGGATAAAGTTCTGGTCCAATCTCTTGCCCATTGCTCCATTTCCTCCTAAATTAATTCCAGCGAGCGAAGCGAGACCGCCTAATCCAGCAACCATTTGCACTCGAACTTGAAGATTGTGGAACGAAAACGACTGAAGCTGCATACTCATTGGAGTTTAACTTAGCAACTATTGCACCTAAACACATCGCTATCAAGACTGTTTTGACAATAAAGCTTCGTCTATCCCAGACCTTCTGATGATTTCGACCAGATCGATCTCATCTTCTGCTAGTTCTGGCTTTTGGGGGCGTGTTATTCATGTGTAATAAATGGAAAAGTAATCAGGTTTCGGATTCTTATCTAGTTTGAAAGATTTAACTAGACGAGATCCGAACCTATATCTTCTAATCGTTCGTAAATTTTTTTGACGTCTTGGGCTTTTTCCTTCTTCAAGACCAGAATAGCATCCTCACTCTGAATGAGGATGGTCTTTTTGAGGCCAGAAACTCGGTATGAAGGGAGGTTCCGATCACACATATGCCAGCCGCATCACGTGGATGGTCAGTCTCTACCAGGTAATCATAAATGGACTCGAAGGATCCCATGTCGCTCCAATCGAAAGATGAAGGTACTACCTTGATCTTCTCGGTTTTCTCCATCACTGCATAATCTACAGAGATAGAAGGGATCCGATTGGAGAGCTCTAGATCGAGTTTTCCTTCTTTACTAGCATCGAAAGCTATCTTTGAGGTCGCATGTACTTCGGGTTGATACCGTGCCAGTTCTTCTAGGAATACACCAGCCTGAAAGCAAAAACATCCCTGAGTTCCAGAGGAAATTGCCTTGTTTGAGAAATTCCTCTGCGGTTTGGAGGTTGGGTTTTTCGCGAAAAGATTTCACCTCTTCGCCCCTAGATTCGATGTATCCAAATCCAGTCTCTGGCTTGGTAGGTGTAAGTCCAAAGGTGACGATGTACCCCGATTCTGCAAGCGAGAGTGCCCTGCGCACAGCGATGCCGTATGGATCCCCATCTTGATCTGCATGAGTTTGGATGAGATGATCTGAGGGTGTGACGAATAATATATCAGAAGGTTGGGCTGCAAAAGCGGCAAATGCGATGCGGCAGCGGTATTTCGGGGGGATGCTTCTATGATCTCTGTGAAATCGGTAATTCCTGCTTTCTGAAGGTCAGTTCTAGAAAGTTGGTAATTGTCTTTGTTGCCTACTACAGTGATGTGATCGCAGAAGGAGGTGTTTCTCAGAAACTGTTTTTTCGAAAAGTGTTTGATTTTCGAAGATTGGAAGGTATTGCTTGGGTCTATGCTTACGCGAAAGAGGCCAAAGTCTAGACCCTACCCACCAGAGAGGATGACGTTGATGATGCTCAAAGAAAAATGAAAATTAAGAGGGAAATCAATTCTTTAGAGGTTTAAAATCAATATCCTTGATTGGGAAATTATAAAAGAACAAAGAATTGAAAATCAATAAGTTGAAAAGAAATTTTACTCTAAAGTAATTTCAAGAACATTACAGCTTCGCCCTTTCAGTCCCATTCACATTAAAAAAAGAGTTGGAAACAGGTCAATAAGAGTAGATGAACTTATTGAAAAATAACTGTTACGATCTCTAGTTTTGACGTTGGTTGGAACTTCCGGTTGGTTCTTGGAAACTATTTATTTAAACAATACTCAGGAAATAAGGGAGTTAGTTTTGAAAACGCAGTTGCAGGCGTTTTTTAGAGTATTCTCCCTTAGATTGAGCCTGCAAATGTAGCATAGAAAACCGAACTCCTGCAAGATTTTTTTAGAATTCTTGAGGAATTTTCTATGGGAGGAAGGGGGATTGATAGAATTGTCATTGGGAAAGTTTTTTTCTAAAGAATTAGGTTTCTGGAGTTTTCAAGATGTTTGTGGCAAAAATGGAAGCGTCATTGTGAAGGTATTGGAGGATTAAACAGGTGAATGGAATACCTGCGGCAATCTGTTGAACGTTTGCAGGGATGTGTCAAAAAAATGTAAAATAGGAATAGCTTACATAGCCCAGGTTTTAGGTGTGGGTTTGCTTCGTGGTTCCTCCTCCTCTATCTTCTACTTTTCCGCTATCTTTTTCTCTTTGGCACTTTTTGCTGCCAAAAAGTAACCAAAAACCTTTCCAAAGGAACATCCGATTCAGGTTGAGAATGCTGGGTTTGGCGATGGGTAAACGGAGTGTTTTTGAAGCAGAATTCTAAGCCCAGCGGGCTGGTATCATTGTCTTGTCCTAAAATAGGTTTACACTCAAAAAGTGTAAAAGATGAGAAAAAGGACATATCAAACAACGCGAATTGACTTCACCGAAGAGGAGAAGCATTTAATTATTAAAGACTACCTATCAAGTGGCTTGACGAAGAGAGAAATTTGGGAAAAATATACCGGCAAAATAGATCATGGCTTATTGTTACAGTGGTTGCGCGATTTTGGATACACAAATCCAAATAACAACAAAAGCAGTAATATTGTATCAAATTCATATCCAATGTCAAGGAAGAAATCAAAACTTGATAATCCTACCACTACCGAAGAAGAAACCTTTGAAAATCTTCAACTAAGAAAGCGAATAGCTGAATTAGAGAAGCAATTAAAAGAAGCAGAGCTAAAAGCAATTGCCTTTTCTACAATGGTTGATATTGCAGAAAAAGAGTTCAAAATACCCATCAGAAAAAAGTTCAATACCAAACCATAGAAGCCATGAAAAGTAATTTTTCACACATGGGATTAGCCAAGCTATGTGGTTGGTTTGGTATCACCAGACAGGCTTATTATCAATACAACTGGAACGGTTTATCTACCACCCTGGAAGAGGATATGGTAATACAAAAGGTAAAACAAATACGTCAAAATCACCGCAGAATGGGTACGCGAAAACTCTACGAAATGCTGCAACCCTTTATGTTAGAGCACCAAATAAAAATGGGCAGAGACGCTCTATTTACCCTGCTTTGCGCTAATCAGATGCTAGTGAGAAGACGTAAGCGCAGAATACAAACCAAAAACTCCTTTCACTGGCTGAGGAAATATCCTAACCTCATCCGTAACTTTATTCCAACTGCTCCTAACCAGCTTTGGGTAAGCGACATTACATATTGGAAAATCAATACAGGAGAGCACCTTTACATCAGTTTTATAACAGATGCATACTCACACAAAATTGTAGGTTACCAAGTAGCAGAAACCTTGGAAGCAATTGAAAGTATTCATGCCTTGCAAATGGCTCTCTCTGCTTTGGGGGCAGAGAGCCATTTGAATCTAACCCATCACAGCGACCGAGGTCTCCAATATTGTAGCCATGCCTATGTAAAGCTATTGCAGGATTATAAGATTAAAATCAGTATGACCGAAAATGGAGATCCACTAGAGAATGCAGTAGCAGAAAGAGTAAACGGAATAGTTAAAGAAGAATACCTAGAAACCTACGAGATCAACTGTCTCAAAGACGCGAAGGAACTACTCAAAGAGGTGGTAGAACTCTACAACAATGAGAGACCTCACATGAGCATCAGTAATCTCACTCCCAATCATATTCATCATTCAAAAACACACATCAAAACAGAAAAAACTATGGAAAAATTATTATCGAAAAAAAGTACTATTGTAAACCCAATTCAGGATTAAAGCAAAACTGTAAAATGTTAGCAGGATTAATCAACTAAACTGTAAACTTTTTTAGGACGAGTCACATACTAGAAAAAAAGTATTTTTTGCCATAAAACCCCATCGGGGTGGCATATTATCAGAAAAGAATCCATTTCCGCTACCTTCCAACTTCTCCGGTATAATCTTCTCTTTGTCACTTTTTGACGCAAAAAAGTAACCAAAAACCTGTTTGCTGAAGTTTTGTTTCAAATCTATCTTCTGTTGTGCAAGCTTGTTGATCCTGCACGATTTGATTTTTAGGATTTTGTCTGATGATAAGGACGAAGTCGGAAGTACGAATACGAAGTAAAAAAGAGTTAACTGTCAAGAGGCAAGGCTAACTTCGGGAGATAAAAGTCAAAAATTAACGCAAACCTTTCCTAAGGAGCTTTGGATTCAGGTAGGTGATTGCTGAGTTTTGAGGAGCGTTGGGCGAAGTGTTTTTTGGATCGGTGAAATATAGTGCCCGTAGGTACGAAATATCGGTATATGATGTAAACCAGATAGTTATTCCCGTACGGAACGAGACTAACTATTCAAGCAATTGGTTGACAACCAATCCTGTAAAAATCGCGATACCAAAACTCAA
The DNA here is from genome assembly GCA_013167095.2 of Daphnia sinensis. NCBI lineage: Eukaryota > Metazoa > Arthropoda > Branchiopoda > Diplostraca > Daphniidae > Daphnia > Daphnia sinensis. Next base: position 27,225 of record WJBH02000317.1, on the reverse strand, counting down.
CAAAGTTCCTATTAACATATATTCTGTCAATTTCCTATCCTTTGATTCTTTAAGATCTCCAAGCGAAATACTGATTTGGTGGCTAACAAAAACCCAATCGCTTCCCAATTCCCTGTAACAACAAATGTAAAAACAAACAAACGCTCCAAAATGCTATGTATTTGCCTGCATCGCTCAAAGAGTCTTCATTAGTTTCGTTTAAGGATTTTGACCAGTTGGTCATCAGGATTTGGATGGCTATTCCACATACAAAAGTCAGGAATATAAGTGCTGTCCCGTAGATCCAAATGGATGAATGAATAAACAATTCTGAAAGCGATAGAATAGGTTCAAACCACCATATCCATAAAACCACTATACTCAAGAGGTGTAATCCTTGGTCAACCAAAAACCAAGTTACTTTCGTTTTTTCTTGCTGCGCATAGAGCTTAACGATATCAATGACGCCATGCATCCCCATCAGTACCAAACCAAAAACCAATCCATCCCATGTCCAAAGAAAAACTGAAACTAATAGCCCATGGATGAGCAAATGCAAGTATAATTTCTTGGATGCAAATTTCTTGAGTTCTTTATCTGCTATCCAGGATTTGGGTTGGAGTAGAAAATCTCCAATCAGATGAGCCAAAAACAATTTGATCAGTAGAATCATTTGAGGAGAAACTTAATTTTTTTGCAAAACATCATTTCAACGGCTAGTAATTCTGCTACATGGGCTCTATTCCACCTTCCACTGACCGAATTTTGTTTGATTCCCAATTGATTCCCAATTTCTGTTTGTGTTTTAGTTGGATTTTCGAGTATCAATTCAACTAATTCCGCTGAGGAGACGGACCAATTGTCCATAAATATTGCCGCCAATTTCAAGTAGAGATTCATTTCCTCATCAAAATCTTGCCAAGGTGTTTTTATTCCGAGTGTGATATTTTCCTTTTTCAAAACTTCAAACTTTTCTCCTGCGAATATAAATGCTTGACCATTGCTTTCGGAAATACTTCTCCGATGAAAGTCTTCTCTCCTATTCCCAAAGCCAATCTAACATCAATTGTGCTGATTTTTTTATTCGATTCCAGTGGTTCTATTTTTTTAATTAATGCTTTAATCTCAAAAACTTTTTGAGTGCTTCTTCGGGCTTTTCAATTTCAATTTGAAAAAAATCTCCTCGATCAATTTTCCAGTTTTGAGGTGACTCTCCCCAAGTTTTCAATAATTTTTTTAGGGGGGACAACCATTTTTCTTGATTGACCAATTTCCTTGAACCGATTATATCTCCTGTAATCACTGCTATCATGATACAAGTATCGTACAAATAAGCGATAATTCAAAATATCGTCTAAATAAACGATAATTCAAAATATCATGGTTAGGAATATCAGGTGAAAATGGGACATCCTTTTTTTGACATAAAACCCAATCGTGGGGGCATCTTTTTGGAAAAGGATCCTTTTCCCCTACCTCCAAGTTTTCGGTAAATCTTTTTCTTTGTCAGTTTTTGCTGCCAAAAACCTTTCCAAATGGGCTTTTGGTTCTAGGTAGGTGATTGCTGGATTTTGCGAAGCGTTGAGCGGAGTTTTGGATAAGTGGAAGTCAGTGCCGTTAGGCACGAAATATAGGTAAAATCTTTGGAGATGATATCTAATCTCTTAATCCTATCTCTTTGCGAGAACTGCAAGTTCTCTGCGCTCTTTGCGTGAAAAATAATTTTTTAGAACAACAGGATCGGAGCAATTAAGTGCCGTTAGGCACGAAATATTGGTAAAATCTTAGGAGACGATATCTAATCTCTTAATCCTATCTCTTTGCGAGAACTGCAAGTTCTCTGCGCTCTTTGCGTGCAAAATAATTTTCGCACAACAGGAGATGACGGGATTTATTGGGCGATGCTATCATTCCCAAAAGAAATTCTCATCAAAAAATCCTTAGTGATATATGAATGAAATTTAAACGAAATACTTATTTTTATAAAAATGGAAACAATGGCTTGATCTTAAACATTTTGGAAATTTTACTTTGATGGAACTCGCAAAACAAGGACTTATCGAATCTCGCATTTTTACCGTCAGGGCATCCAGATAATGCTGGATAGTGATTTGGCTGAAATCTACAGGACAGAAACCAAATTTATTAATCGAGCCATCAAAAGGAATCCATTGAGATTTCCAGCGTCTTTTGTTTTTCAATTATCAGAAATTGAATGGGAAAACTTGAGGTGCCAATTTGGAACCTCAAGTTCTCACGGAGGAAGAAGGACGATACCTTTTGTTTTCACAGAGCAAGGTGTCGCTATGCTATCATCAGTCTTAAACACCGAGACTGCTATTCAAGCCAGTATCCAAATCATGCAGGCTTTTGTTTCTATGCGCAAGTTTTTGCTCAACAATGCCTCTGTTTTTCAGCGACTTGACCAAATAGAAATCAAACAACTGAAAACAGATCAAAAACTGGAGCAAATTTTTAATGCCTTGGAAGCTGGACAGCCAAAACCTGACAAAGGAATTTTTTTTGATGGGCAAGTCTTTGATGCATACCTTTTTGTAGCTGATTTGATTAAAAATGCAAGAACCAGCATCATACTCATTGATAACTATGTAGATGAATCGGTATTGTCGCTATTAAGCAAACGACCGGAAAAAGCAAACGCCACGATTTACACCAAAAAAATATCAAAGACCTTGGAATTAGACCTAGACAAACACAACCGTCAATATCCACCCATTGTCATCCAAGAACTTCAAGAAAGCCACGATAGGTTTTTGATCATTGACCAGACAGAACTATATCACATAGGGGCTTCACTGAAAGATCTGGGCAAAAACTGGTTTGGATTCTCAAAATGGATCATTTGACAGAAACGATTCTCAACAAATTAAAACCCAAATCCTAATTATCATGTACGAGGTATGAGATAAAAAGTAGGAAGTAGTATCCGACTTACGAGAAAAAACCCTTTTTTGACATAAAATCCCATCGTGGTGGCATCGTTTTGGAAAAGGATCCTTTTCCCCTACCTCCAAGTTTTCGGTAAATCTTTTTCTCTTTGTCAGTTTTAGCAGCCAAAAAGTAACCAAAAACCTTTCCAAATGGGCTTTTTGAATTCGGGTTGGTGATTTTTGGGATTTGCTAAAGGTTGTGTACGAAGTGTTTTTGAACCAGATTTCTAAGCTCAGCGGGCTGATATCATACTAGAAAAAAACATTTTTTAGCCATAAAAACCTAATCAAGGTGGCATCTTGTCAGAAAAAAAATCTCCATCTAATCGATGGCTTTGCTATTTGGGTACATATTCTAGGAGCTCCTCCAGTTCTTTATCTGTTAGGGTTTCTTTTTCAGATTTATCATATATGGAGATAAGAAAAACAGTTTCTTCGGCAATTACGAAATTAGTAATCACTCTTCCTCCTCCCCTTTTGCCCTTGCCTTTGGAACCAATGGCGATGCGTATTTTGTAGCAGTTATTACTAGGTTGGTGCCTTGTTCCGGTTCTTGTTCTAAACTTTTCAAAAGTTTGGCAAACTCATTTTTAAGCGAGGGGTATTTTTTAGCCAGCCGTTTAAGTTGCTTATCAAACGGCTGTATGACAAGAACATTATAGCTCATTCAACAAATCTTTTGCAGGACGAGCCTTTAATTTCCCTTCCCTTACGAGACTAAGGTTTTCAACGGCTTCTTTAATCTCTTCCATCAGCAAAGCCTTTTCGTTAGAAATGGTAGTTGCCTTTACATACGACAAGCCTTTCAATACTTCCAGTAAGTGAGTAGCTTTGCTATCTTTTATGTCTAATAATACTTTCATCTTTCAATTTTTAAATACTGATAATCAATGTATTAATCAATTATAGACTCATCCTTTAGTCCATAGTGGCATGTCTATCGTTTTAGAAATAGATTTTTCTTATTTCGTTATACTCTTTTCATAAACGCATCTTTTATAAAAGGGGTTCATTCAAGGTATGTACTTCGGTATTGAATTTAACTTTCTAAAATAATAAAAATAAACAGAAATAGTCAATATCTAAAAAAAGTAAACCAGAAGTGAGTTTTTTTTGAGATTTTTTCGTCCAGATGCATTAAATCGATCCAACTGCAAATGAGACAGACGCTAATACCCAAAAAAAACTACCCCAAAATCAACTTTCTAGCTCTTTCCAGATCCTCTGCTGTATCGATCGCAACGGCTTGGTGATCGGTCTCTACCATTTTGATCTTGACTCCACGCTCTACAAGTCTCAACTGTTCTAGCATCTCTGTTTGCTCCAAAAATGATTTGGGCCACTGGGTAAATGCTTCCAAATCTCTCTCCTATACCCATATACTCCTACATGCTTCCAATAACGCACCCCTGAAACTCGCTCACGGTTGTATGGAATGGGTGACCTCGAAAAATAAATGGCGTTCGAACTCGAATCGAGCACAAGTTTCACAAAATTGGGATTCTGGGCTTCCTCTTCAGTGATGGCACACATCAAGGATGCCACTTGAACAGCTGGATCTTCAAATGCCTTCACCAAGTCTTGTAGGGATTTAGGATCTTGAAAGGGTTCGTCTCCCTGCACATTGACGATTAAATCTCCATTCACAGTTTCAAAGCCTCGGCTATCCTATCCGAACCGCTTTCGTGTGCTTTTGTGCTGAAAAAAACCTTTCCCCTACAGACTTCACCTGCTCCTCAATTTGTTCGTGATCTGTCACCACCCAAACCTCATCAAAAACTCCTGTATCCACCGTGCTGAGGTAGGTTCGCTGAATCACCGATTTGCCACCAAGTTCCTGCACAAGCTTGGCGGGTAAGCGAGTCGAAGCGTATCGAGCTGGGATAAGGGCTATTTTTTTCAACATAAACTTGTTGGATTATTAGGTGCTTAATGAGTTTTTTGAAAAGTCCTTTTTTCAAGAAGATTCAACCCAAAAGTACTGGATTAGGATGAGAGTTTATTCAGGTCTGTTTTTGATTTTTTACCTATAATTCTTGTAAAACAGATTGAATGAAGTTCACCTTAATGGTTTATTTAGCGGAATGGAGGGATTTGGACTAAGAATTATAAATTCAGAATCTTGTTGTACGATTAGAAAAGAAATTTCGCTCAAAAACTACTTCACAAAAGGAACAAGTTGAGAAGCCAGCAAAACCCCATTTTCGCCTTTGATTTGAAATGTTATTTCTTCTTTCTCCCAGTTGATTTGGGCTATCCCGTAATTCAATTTTGGAATAAGCGCTCCGATTCGATACTGATTGGGCTCAGGTGAGATGGTGCTCCAGGTATGTGTCAAGCCACTTGAGGTGATTTCAAAAATTCCCTTCGGAAATCTAGAATCGCTCAATTTCATGATCTCTGCTATATGCCTGTCTCCACTCAAAAGCACAGGAGTTTGGGCGCCTGTTTTCGCGATCAGATTCAGCAGACGTTCTCTTTCCTGCGGAAAATTTGCCCATTTTCAAAAGCATGTTCGGTGGGCAGAATTTGGATTCCGCTCGCTATCAGATGGATCTTAGCAGGACTATCAGTCAGTTCTGCCTCCAACCATTTCCATTGCTCTTCGCCCAATATTTTCTCTGATTCATTGATTTGATAGACACGCTCTACTCGCTTCAAAGTATCCCTGAAATACCGCGCATCAAGCAAGATCACTTTGACCAATTGGTCTTCGGTTCCAACAAATGGCTAGAATATCCTCCTTCGCGCTTGCGGGCTGGTGATTCTTTTGGCACATCGAGAAAATCAAACATCAAATCCCGAGATTCTTTCTTCTGCACAAAAAATTTCCCTCCATCGTTGATTCCATAGTCATGATCGTCCCAAACCCCTACTATCGGTACTTCTGCTTTCAGCTTTTGATAAGCTTTGACTTGGTTTTGGAGTTGATATTTGGCTTGCAAAACATTCATGTCAGATGTATCTCCGTAAATATTATCTCCCATCCAAATCCATAAATCGGGTCGGTCAGCTAGTATTGGTTTCCAAAGTGGTTGCGGAAGGTCTTGTCTATTGCAGGATCCAAAGGCAATCACTTGGATGGATGCAGAGGTCTCGGAACTTGTTTTTTTGATTGAATGACATGCAGAGAAAACTACCAAAAACAGCAACAAGAACAGACGCAATTGGATTAGTTTTTTTGCTTGGAAGAAATAAGACATGATCAGATTGAGTTCATTTTCGAAACAAATTAAGGAAAAGGAATTGAAATGAGATTCCTATTTTTCTTTTGCGTGGCAGGATAGACAAAAAGTACGAAACCATTTTTTTGTACTTCTAAAAGTTTTAACGAATTTTATCGCCAGTTGGAAACACATTCCAGCCCTCCATGCCAATTACTCTGGTAATTTTCAAAAAACATAGAATTCAATCTTCATGAAAAAAACTTGTTGGCAGCAGCATTTTGCCTTTCATTTCCTGCCTTTTCGCAGCAAACCACAGGATTCAAACAAACTGAATCTGGTCTCAATTATCAGTTTTGAAAGATGAACCTGGGCGCACTGCTGCTCTGGGTGATGTTATCAAGATCAATTTCAAAATGATGACCTCGACTGATTCGATCCTTCGAGATACTTGGAAAGAACAAATCCGGCTATTTCACAAGCCCAACCTCCAGTTTTCAAAGGAAGTCCAGAGGAGGCATTTTTGATGATGTCAGAGGGAGACAGCGCTGTTTTTTTGGTAAGCGCAGATTCTCTTTTTGAAAAAGCCATTCGGCAACCGTTGCCTCCATTCATCGAAAAAGGGAGTTTTTTGAAGTTTCTCATCAAGATGGAAGGACTTCAATCCATGGAAGAGTTCAAGGCCATGAAGGCAAAGGAATACGAAGAAATGATCGCCCTCGAAGATGCAACCATCCAAGAATACTTGCTTGCGAATAACCTAAAAGGAATCAAACAGCCTTCTGGATTATATTATGTGCAATTGACTCCGGGTACCGGTGCCAAAGCCGAGCTTGGTAAAACAGCGTCTGTGCATTACACTGGCAAATTGCTCAACGGGCAAGAATTTGACAGTTCACGCACGAGAGGACCTTTCGAATTTGGAATCGGTCGTGGACAGGTAATTCAAGGCTGGGAAGAAGGTGTCGCAATTATGAGCATAGGTGAAAAAGGAATTTTGATTTTGCCTTCAGCCCTGGGATATGGTCCTAGAGGTGCGGAGGCGGAATTCCTCCCAATAGTATTTTGGTTTTTGAAATCGAGTTATTGGATTTGAAATAACCTAAAAAAAGGGAAAAGTCTCTCAAGGCTTTTCCCTTTTTTCATTTTAGACCTTCGGAAAGACTTTTCAATTTAGGTTTTCAAAAAGAATTGGCGATTAACCCTTTTGAATCTCTTCTCCGAAAATTTCTTTGACAACCAACCTTTGCCCCACTCCTCTTTCTCTTCCGTTGACCAGAGTTCAGGAAAGAAAATCACCTTTTGAAAACGCGGAGGCAGGTATTTTTGCCAGTTGGTTCCACCTGTAGCGGCGATATCTACAGGATCTCGCTGGAGGTATCTCACGGCTGATTTGTAATGTGCCAATGGCCAAAACACATTTGCTTTGAGGTCAAATTGACGCATTTGCTCTACCAATTCGGGATCGGGTTGGTTGATTTCAGTAAATTTTTGCCAGATATTTTTTCTTCGATACTCATCAATGAGTTCTTGGAGCATTTTTCCATATTTGGCTTCAAAAGTCTTCAACGTCAATGTTTTATTTCCTGACGAAAGTTCGATCGCTCCTTGCTGCCAATAGAGATTTTCAAAAATCACATCCGCAGGTGTATGAAAATCAGGTTCGGTACGCTTCGAAATCGCAAGGAGATTAAAAGCATCTGTAGCCATCAATTCAATGACCCGATATTGGGCACTTTGAAAACCACTCGAAGGCAAGAGGGACATCCTAAATTTGAGGAACTGATCGCGTTCCATTCCTTTCCACATCATCGCAAACGAACTGATCAAATGATCAAAGTACATTTGGATTCGGCCTAATCTCTTTGAAAAATTCTTGTTCAATCGGGCTTTGATCTGCTATTTGCTCCATTTCTGAGATGATCAATTTGAAATAAAGCTCCGTGATCTGATGGTAGATGATGAAAATCTTCTCGTCTTTGAATGAAGTTTTGGGTTGCTGAAGATTGAGCAAGACATCGAGGTTGATGTATTCCCAATAGGTCAAGTAGTCGGCATAAAGCAATCCTTCTAGGTATGAAAGCATATCTTGGCCGGATGCTTTGAATTTTTCTTCGAGTTGGAGAATTTTCTCTAAAATTTTTGCGTCAAAATGGGTTTCCTTCATGGGTATTTTTGAAAAAGGTAGTTTTTTAAAAATTGATCTGTTTATTTCGTGTTCGTGTGAGAAAGACATAGACCTTTTACAAAAATCACTTATTCAAGTTACTTAACCAAACATAATCATGGAGACTTCAGGAATTCAAAAATCTCTCAAACAAGATCAATTCGAAGGAGTAGATTTTCTTGAATTGGATGATCTCTTGACTGAAGAGCACAAGTTGATTCGCAGTTCTATTCGAGATTTTGTGAAGCGTGAGATTTCACCTTATATCGAAGATTGGGCCCAAAAGGCTCATTTTCCTGAAGAAATTGTCAAGAAATTTGGAGATGTGGGCGCATTTGGGCCTCAGATCCCTGTTGAATATGGTGGCGGCGGTTTGGACTACATTGCTTATGGTCTGGTGATGCAAGAGATTGAGCGTGGGGATTCGGGAATGAGATCTACGGCATCGGTTCAGGGTTCGCTTGTCATGTATCCGATTTATAAATTGGATCCGAAGCGCAGCGTCAAAAATACCTACCCAAACTTGCTTCAGGAGAATTTTTAGGATGTTTTGGGCTTACAGAGCCAGATCATGGCTCCAATCCTAGCGGTATGATCACCAATTTCAAGGACATGGGAGACCATTACCTGCTAAACGGTGCCAAAATGTGGATTTCAAATTCCCCAAAAGCTGATATCGCTGTCGTCTGGGCCAAAAACGAAGAAGGACGAATCCATGGATTGATCGTCGAGCGTGGAATGGAAGGTTTTTCGACTCCTGAAACTCACAACAAATGGTCTTTGAGGGCTTCCTGCACAGGTGAATTGGTTTTTGACAATGTAAAAGTGCCTAAAGAAAATCTTCTTCCAGGAAAATCTGGTCTTGGAGCGCCGATGATGTGTTTGGATTCTGCAAGATTTGGAATCGCTTGGGGTGCTATCGGTGCTGCGATGGATTGCTATGAATCTGCTCGTCGATATGCTGCAGAAAGGATTCAGTTTGGAAAACCGATTGCGGGTTTTCAGTTGACGCAGAAAAAGCTCTCCGAAATGCTAACCGAAATCACCAAAGCACAGCTTTTGGCTTGGAAGGTCGGAAAAATGATGAATGAAGGAAAAGCCAAAACTGTCCATATCTCGATGGCAAAGAGAAATAACGTAGAAATGGCCTTGAACATCGCGCGCGAAGCTCGACAAATTCACGGTGGAATGGGAATTACTGGAGAATATCCAATCATGCGACACATGATGAACTTGGAATCTGTCTTGACTTACGAAGGGACGCATGACATCCACTTGTTGATCCTAGGTCAAGAAATTACGGGTATTCCTGCATTCAAATAAAATTGAAACCGAATTAGATTTCAAGAAAAATCCCTGAGCTTCAAACTCAGGGATTTTTCGTTTGTCTAGATTTTTTTTTGCGCCCAAATACAGATTTACTTTAGGATCCGTAGTGAGAGGTCAATATGCAAGAAAATCAAATTTTTGAACGAATGAGGCCTGGCATCGCTGTGGTGAATGAGTTATATGCAGCGAAACGATTGATTTAGACAAAATTTGCGCTGAGAATAGAAATCCTCAATCATAATTCGGTTCCAAGTTTATTCCACCTTACTTTTGATTACGAGGAGTTGAACCGGGTTGACAGGATCATTGCTAAACAAATAGATATTTCGCTGGTCGATTCCATATCGCCCTTTGGGGTCAAAAACAATCCTCATTACGACCGATTCTCCAGGCGCTAATGAATTCTTAGTCAGATCAATTTGGAGACATTCGCAGTTTCCTTGAATTTTTCTTATCTCCAGCGTTTCTTGTCCTTTGTTGAATAGATTCACCACATTGGTTTGAACTTGGCCAGCACTGATTGTACCCAAATGATTTCTTTGTTTTCGATCCAAAGTTGAGGAACATGATTTAATTTTTCCTTCGAAAATGGCTCAAAATATTCAAATACATTGGCAACCAAGTCTAAGTCAATTTTTGCTTTCCTTTCCAAGAAATTGACAGTTGATCTTCTGCAAAACCAATGTCTCCCTTGGCTTTCCCATCGTAAAAAATTTCCAAAATTCCTCTTTCTTGTGGTCTAATGACCTTTTGAACCTGCTTTACTTTGAGATAAGATGGGCCTTTAAACTCAAGATCCATTTGATTCAAAACAGTACCACTGAAATTATAAAATTCCACTTGCTTCAGCTTTGGCTCGTTTGTAAAAACCTCCCCTACATTTACTTTGGAAAGTCTAAAACCGAGTCCATTTTTTTGGATTGGATAGCTAGATTTGGGATTTTCTGGAAATGGAACAGCTGTGCCTTCCACAAAAAGAGTGTCTTGTGATCCTGCCAAATTCCCTTGAACTACGATCATTCTTGAAAAAAAACCAGCACCAGAACTGGGGTCAAAGGCAACTCTCACAAAACCAGATTCACCTACCCGTAACTTCTCTTGCGTATAGTTCACCGTGGTACATCCACAATCAGTCCATACTTTCTTGATCTGAAACAGAGAGTCATGTGTATGAGTAAAATTAAACTCAATTTCTTGAACGCCTTGCTCTTCCAAAACAATTCCCAAATCATATTTATTGACTTTCCAATTCAATTTGGAAACTGGTTTGACTTGAGAATGAGAAGATTGGATGAAAATGCATACAAACATCCATGAAAAGATAAAATGATAGATTCTATTCATACCTGCAAATAACGCATATTTTCAAACGTTTTATAGGTCGTTTTGCTTAATTTGCGCTAAAATTAATCCAATGGCAAGAGTACTGACTGGCATTCAAAGTAGCGGAAGACCTCATCTAGGGAATATCCTAGGTGCAATCGTACCCGCTATTGAGCTAATTCATCAAAATCAGGAAGAATCTTACATCTTCATTGCAGATCTTCATTCCCTCACCACATCCAAAGATGGGAGCTTCGCAAACAAAATACGCTTGCAGTAGCTGCTGCATGGCTGGCTTTCGGTTTGGATATTTCCAAAACCACTTTTACAGGCAGTCCAGACGACCAGAAGTAACGGAACTCAATTGGTATCTGAATTGCTTCACTCCTTTCCGATGCTCGCCAATGCCCATAGCTTCAAAGACAAATCTGAGCGACTCGCCGATGTGAATGCGGGTTTGTTCACTTATCCAGTTTTGATGACAGCTGATATATTGCTTTACTCAGCAGATCTCGTTCCTGTTGGAAAAGATCAACTTCAGCATCTCGAAATGGCACGTGACATCGCCACAGCTTTCAACCATCAAATGGGCGAAGAAATCTTGGTACTTCCCGAACCTAGAATCAGCGAAGCTGTCAAGATCATTCCAGGTATCGATGGACAAAAAATGAGCAAGTCATACAACAACTTTATTGACATATTCTTGCCAGAAAAAGAACTCAAAAAAGTAGTCAACAGCATCGTCACCGATAGCACTCCGCTCGAAGAAACCAAAGATCCAGATACTTGCAATGTCTTCAAATTGTACAGTTTGATGGCCACTTCGGAGCAAATTAACGAGTTGAGAGCACTTTACTTGGGTGGGAATTTTGGATATGGTCATGCCAAAAAAGCATTACTAGATTTGATTTTAGATAAATTCGCCAAAGAAAGAATTGCCTTTGATGCCTTCATGAGTAATCCTGAAGAAATCGAAAAAAATCTAGCCGCAGGCGAAGAAAAAGCAAAAGCAGTCGCGATGAAATTGCTCAATAGAGTTCGTGAAAAACTTGGTTTTCTATAACCAGCTTCAAAATTGAAAGTTTTACGGGTCAAAAATTTTGTTCCATTTCCAAATCCTGTTTCTCTCGAAACAGGATTTTTTTTTGAATTTGAATCTTGAAGCAATAAAAATCGGTACACATAAAAAAACCCGATAGAATCGGGCTTTAAAATTAGGTTGATTATCTGCTTTTCCAGAGATCTTTCAATGCTTTTCCATTGATGATCATCAAGATTCTGGCTGGATTGGGCACTAAAACAAGCCGTACATCTTGTCTATCAAATTGATCGGATTCGATCGGAACTCCTTCCCTACCTGATACTTCATAAGTTACGACACCATTGGCATCGGGAAGAACAGGCTTGTACTGATTGGCAATGTATGCAGTAGGAAGCAAAATATCTGTGTCAGATTTGAGTTTGGCATATATCTTCTCAAACTCCTTCTCTAACACCGCTTCATAATTTCGTTGAAATCGTCTTCCAAGTCATGAATTGCTTCTTCGAGATCATCGTATTTTTCGTCGCTGTAGTCCATAGCACTCAGCTGATTTTTCTTTTCTACTATTTCAGTTAATTCCTTATCGAGCTTTTCCCAATTCATTTCTTGATTTCGTTTTTGGTTCGAATTGCAAAGATGCAAATCCAGTTTTGATGACCTATAAAATTTCAGAAATTAACTCACCAACAAGATTTTTCCGTTGCGTCCGGGCTTTTCATAAGCTTCAATAGCTTCTTTGAACTGCTCAAGGGGGAAACTTCCTGCCACATCCACGTTTTCAGAATGTTGAATCAAAAATCCAAAAACCACCTGAATAGCTTTCAACTTCACTATCTGATAGCGATTCCATCCAACTAGAAAGCCAAAATCCTTCAATTTTCAAGTCTTTAAAGATCATCAAGCCGCTATTAAGCGGAATGTTTTCCAAGCTCAGCAAGCCAAAAACCATCATTTTGCCTCCTTGTCTGAGTGACGCCAAAGCTTTGGCACCTAAGACACCTCCAACGGCATCAAAAACAACTGAAACACCTTCTCAGTATGCTCATAGATGAGTTTTTGTAGTTTTTCTGTTTCAGAATTAATGACCAAATCGGCTCCTAAGTCGAGTAAATGAGCTTTCTGATCTTCATGACGAACAGTAGCTGCTACTTTGATTCCTGCTGCTTTGGCCATTTGAATTGCAAATTTCCCAAAAGCAGAGGCTCCAGCTGTGATCAGCAACCATTCTCCCGCTTTCAAGCCTGATTTTTGGATCATCGCAAAGGCTGTAATCGGATTCACAAATGCTTGGCAGGCTATTTCATCTGGCATTGCATCCGGCACAGGAATTACCATGGTCGCAGGTACAGCAATATGAGTTTTCCAGGTGCCAATGGCTGTGAACATCACCCGAGTTCCGACAGGGATTTTTCCCGCTTCATCAGATTTGATCACGATTCCACTCGCCTCAAAACCAGCACTACTTGGAAGTTTGGGTACTATTCCGTACATCCCACGGATAAACATCAAATCTGAAGGATTGATATTTCGCGCAGTGATTTGGATCAAAACTTCGTGGGCTTTGGGCTCAGGCATAGCCGCCTCACGCAGCTGCAATACATCCTGTGGCAATCCTGTGTTTTCAAAAATTAGTTCTTTCATTATTTGCGTTTTGCTTCTATTCTATCAATTTGCTAGGGTGTCCAACAAAGATAAGAATATGATCTAAAGTTTGACCACCACCTACAGAACTAATCAAAATAGATAAATAATTATTTAAAAAACATTTTTTTGTATTTGAAATAAAAAAATTTATAAAAAACTAGGCAAATGCAGTTTTTTTAGTACTTTAATACCTCAGACATAAACCCAAGAACCATGGACTTATCATCAGTTTTTTCGTTGGCTGGCAAAGTAGCTTTAGTCACTGGAGCAAGTAAAGGAATAGGTTTTGAAATTGCAGAAATCTTTGCTGCGGCAGGTGCAAAAGTAGTATTGTGTAGCAGAAAACAAGATGCGGTCGATGAAATGGCCAAGAAACTCCGATGCCAAGGATATGAAGCGGTAGGAATAGCTTGTAATGTAGGCAACTTAGAGGACCTTCCAAATTTGGTTGAAAAAACGATTGCTCAATATGGACAGTTGGATGTTTTGGTCAACAACGCCGCCAGTAACCCAGTTTTTGGTCCCATTCATGAGACGAGTCTTGAGGCATTTGACAAGATCATGAATGTGAATGTAAAAGCTCCTTTTGAGCTTTCTAGACTTTGTTTTCCTCACTTACGAAAATCAAATGGCGCTTCGATCATCAACATCAGTTCCATTGGTGGGATTTCACCAGAACCTGGACTTGGTATTTACAGTGTAAGCAAAGCTGCCTGATCTCACTTTCCAAAGTGTTGGCAAAAGAATGGGGCGATTCCAAAATTCGTGTCAATACCATTTGTCCAGGATTGATCCAGACCAAGTTTTCGGAGGCCCTCTGGTCCAATGATAAAATCATGGCTACCCTTATGAAACAATTGGCAATCAAACGAGCGGGAACAAGTGAGGAAATTGGCGCGATGGCATTATTTTTGGCTTCCGGTGCTTCATCTTACACGACTGGAGCAGTATTCACTGCCGATGGAGGCTACACGATTTGATGAAATTTATGCAAAATAATGAAAATTACTCCAGTTCTGATTTTCAAGAACTCCTTCAAAAATACAGAAAATTCACCCAGCATCATTTGTTTCCACTTGACCTGTCTGTAGTCACAGGTTCTTTTCAAGATTTTTTGCCCGAGCTAAATTCTCTTCGCGAAAAAGCTAAAAATGAAGGATTATTTGCGCCACATTTATCCCGTTCGGAAGGAGGACTTGGGCTCAATCTAGTTCAATTTGCGCAAGTTTCAGAAATCTTGGGTCAAAGTCCATTGGGCCATTTCACCTTCAATTGTCAAGCTCCCGACATAGGAAACATGGAATTGCTGCACCTCTTTGGAACAGAACATCAGAAAAAGACTTTTCTGAAACCGCTCCAACAAGGACAAATCAGAAGTTGCTTTGCTATGACAGAACCCGACCTAGCAGGCAGCAATCCCGTCAATCTTGCCACAAAAGCTGTCAAAGAAGGGGAGTTTTACCGAATCAATGGGCATAAATGGTTCACAACAGCAGCGGATGGAGCTGGATTTACAATCGTCATGGCAGTCACCAACCCTGAGGCGGAATCACCCCATCAGAAAGCAAGCATGATCATCGTGCCCATACCGACCCCAGGCTTTCGACTTATTCGAAATATTCCGATCATGGGCGAAGCTGGTAGTGGTTATTTTTCGCATGGAGAAGTTGTATTTGAAAACTGTGTCGTTCCGAAAGAAAATCTAATTGGGATTGAAGGTCAAGGATTTGCACTTGCCCAAGAGAGACTGGGACCAGGTAGAATTCATCATTGCATGCGATGGATAGGAATATGTGAAAGGGTTTTTGACATGATGTGTCGAAGGGCGATGGAAAGAGAATTGCATCCAGGAAAAAAATTGGCCGACCAACAAACCATCCAAAACTGGATTGCTGAAAGTCGTGCCGAAATCAACGCCAGCAGGTTACTTGTGCTAGATACTGCCCAAAAAATGGAGCAATTCGGTGCCAAAGCCGTCAGAGAAGATATTTCAACCATCAAATTTTACGTGGCTGACGTATTGATGAAAGTCATTGACCGTGCAATTCAAGTACATGGTGCGCTGGGAATTACTGATGATACTTTACTTTCCTTTGGTACAGACACGAACGTGGAGCTAGGATCTATGATGGGCCTGATGAGGTGCACAAATCAGCTTTAGCAAGAAGTATTTTAAAAAACTATATAAGTACCGATGGTCACAAGTCTTAATTTCGACCTGCTCAAATCGTATCTCCAATCGCATGCTTTTGGAGATATTGAATCCATCCAAATCACTCCTCTCCCTGGTGGATTCTCTAATTTGAGTTTTCTAGTTGATAGTCCCAAAGGCAGATTTGTGCTGAGAAGGCCTCCTTTTGGAGATAAAATAAGCAAAGCACATGACATGAATCGTGAATACAATGTGCTATGCGCTTTGGAAAAAGCTGGATATACAAACTCTCCAAAAGCTGTTTTATTTTGCGATGATCCTTCGGTTTTTGGTGCACCATTTTTCATCATGGAGTTTATCGAAGGAATTATTCTCCGCAACAAACTGCCAAAAGGAAGAGAAATAGCACCAGCGGATTTCAAAAAACTGACTGAAAAGAGTCTTGATTGCTTACTTGAACTGCATGAATTGGAATTGGAAAATTCAGGATTAGGCAAATTGGGAAAACCAGAGGGCTATGTGTCCCGACAAGTGGAAGGATGGATTGACCGATACTTCAAATCCAAAACCAATGAAATTGAAGCCATAGAAAGTACAGCCAAATGGCTACAAGTTTCGCAACCTCCAACTGGAAAAACAACCTTTGTCCACAATGATTTCAAATACGATAACTTGATACTCGATCCAAATGAAATTGGCACAATCAAGGCTGTTTTGGACTGGGAAATGGCTACTGTCGGCGATCCACTGATGGATCTGGGAACCTCACTTGCCTATTGGACCGAATCAAATGATGTCGATATTTTCAAAATGTTTAACTTGAGTTACCTACCCGGAAACTATACCAGGCAGGAAATCATTGCTTATTACGCTCAAAAATCTGGAGCAGACCTTAGTCATATCGTATTTTATTACGTGTTTGGTTTGTTCAAAGTAGCAGTCATTGCGCAGCAAATTTACAAGCGTTACCAACAAGGCCATTCAGATGATATTCGTTTTGCAGCACTTATTGAAGTCGTAATCGAAGCTGGAAATCGTGCCCAAAAATCCATTCAAACTAGCATAATCTAAACATGAACATCCAGAATTTCACCATCTTAGGCGCAGGTAATTTGGGCTCAAGGGTCGGTCTTCAAGCAGCAATCTCTGGTTTTGATGTCATGATCTATGACATCAAACAGGAAGCACTCGACAATTCCTTGAAGTCGATCCAAAAGATAATTCATCAACTTCAAAAGTCTGGCGAACTCAAAACTGGTGAAGCTGAAACTATTTTGAAGAGGATAAATTTTACGTTAGACCCAGTCGAAGCGGTAAAAGACGCAGATTTCATCAACGAAAGCGTAACTGAAGATTTCCGTTTGAAAAAGAAGGTATGGCAACAATTCGGCAGTTTGGCTCCTTCCAAAACTATTTTCACTACCAATACTTCTTACATGCTTGCGTCCATGTTTGCAGAAGATTCAGGAAGGCCCGAGAAGTTTTGCGCATTTCACTTTCACGATGTATTTTATTCGAAAGTGGTCGATATCATGCCGCATCCAGGCACAGATCCTGAACTTGTCATCTTACTTGATGAAATGGGGCGAAAATTGAATCAGGTTCCTGTCCTTGTGAAAAAAGAAAATCCTGGATACATCTTCAACTCAATGCTCCTTGCATTGATCGGGTCTGCTGGCAAACTCTTGACGGGTGAAGTTGGTGATGTCGAAACCATAGACAAATCATGGATGGTCAATTTCCACATGCCCATGGGACCTTTCGGGATTTTGGATTCGGTAGGACTTGACACAGCTTGGCATATCACCAAGAGCAAATCAGATCCTGCAAGCGTAGCTTTTGCGGCACTTCTCAAATCTTATTTGGATCATGGAAAATTGGGTGAGAAATCAGGAGAAGGATTTTATACCTATCCAAATCCACGCTATCGCCATCCAGATTTTGTCAAATAAATTTGAATTTGAGGTACTTGATTTTTCTCCTTTGTCCGAGAATAGCTTTTCATACTTGGTTTTGATTCCAAAATGATCGTCTTTCCACTCGCTTTGGTAAAAATCACTCGTAAAACCAATGACTTCAATATCAACCCTCGATTTCACCAGCTCAAGAGAGTAGTCAAATAATCCAGTATTGTCGGTTTTGAAGTGGATGATGCCACCAGATTTGATCATGGGCTTGTACATATCCAAAAATCTCGGCGAAGTCAACCGTCTTTTCTCATCTCCATCTCGCGGAAAAGGATCTGGAAACGTAATCCAAAGCTCTGAAATCTCCCCTTGGTCAAAAAACTGATCCAATTGCTGAATTTGAGTTCGCAAAAATGCCACGTTGTGAATCCCTTCTTGGGTGGCAGTGGAGCTACCTTTCCAGATTCTACTTCCTTTGATGTCAACTCCTATGAAGTTTTGATTGGTGAAAACACGCCCCAAAACTACTGTAAACTCACCCCTTCCACAGGCCAGTTCCACCACAATTGGGTTTTCATTTTGAAATTGTTTCTCGTTCCAATTCCCTTTTATTTCTTCAAAAATGGGTTTTCCAGATTGGATGACATTTGGATTTTGATCGTTATCGGCAAACCGAACCAGTTTTTTTCTGCTCATTTATAGGTCTTCAATTTCTGCGACCACAAAAGTACTCCCTCCCACAAATATTAGGTCATCTTTGTCTGCATTTTTCGAGCAAACCGATATGCTTGATTCACATCGGGAATCACTTCTCCTTTCAATCCGAATTCAGCAGCTTTAGATGCAAGTAAGTCAGCTGGCAAAGCCCGAGGTAAATCAGCTTGACAAAAAACATACTTAGCATCTTTGGGAAGCAAGTTCAAAATCTTCGAAATGTCTTTATCCTGCACCATTCCGATGACCATCCAAAGTTGGGAAAAAGAATAAGTTCCCAATTGCTCCAAAATCTCCCTAAATCCCGGCTCGTTGTGTCCTGTATCGCAGATTGTAAGGGGACTTTGACCTAAAATCTGCCATCTCCCTTTTAGACCTGTCAAATTGGAAACATTTGCGAGTCCTATTTTTGCCTGTTGGTCAGAGATTTCCCAACCATTTCTCTTAATTGAGAAATCCCTTCCAAAATCCCTGGCAAATTCAAGCGCTGATAATCGCCAAGCAATCCAAAATCAAGCTGTTCAACTAATCCAATTTTTTTGGATTCGAAAACGTGCAAGTTGGGGATTTTGATGAGTTGATTTTTCTTTTTCGATTTCCCAAATTTGATCTGCGAAAACCAAGGATGCATTCATTTCAAGAGCTTTTGCCCTAAATACTGGGCTGGTTTCTTCTTGAGTTTGTGAGACTATAACTGGAATATTCTGTTTGATGATTCCTGCTTTTTCGCCCGCAATCAAAGGAAGCGTATCTCCAAGAACTGGACATGATCCCACCCAATATTGGTAATGATACTCAATAAAGGAGTGATTACATTGGTGCTATCATATTTGCCCCCATCCCCACTTCAATCACAGCAATATCAACTTTTTCCTTAGCAAAAAACCAAAATGCCATCCCTACTGTCATTTCAAAAAAAGCTTGGTTTCAACTCATCCAAAAAATCTTTGTTGTCATGTACAAAATGAATGACCGCTTCCTCAGGATTTCTTGGCCATTGATTCTAATTCGCTCTGTGAAAGATTTGAGATGAGGAGACGTGTAAAGGCCTGTTTTGTAACCAGCAGCTTGAAGCACAGCGGACATTGCGTGTGAAGTACTTCCTTTTCCATTTGTGCCAGCAATGTGGATGGATTTAAATTGAGTTTCTGGATTACCTAAGTGCTCGCAAAGTGCGATTGTCCTTCCAAGATCCTTATTGAAAGCTGAAGCCCCTACCCGCTGAAACATGGGCAAAGCATTAAAAAGATAATCCAGTGTTTCCTGGTAATTCATGAGTTATTCGACTTTGATGACGAAAGTAATTTTCCCTGAGGAAAGTTCAGCTGTTGTTCCTCCTTGATTTTTGAAAGTGATTTGGTTGACTACCTGCCGGTAATAAGCCAGAACTTCATTAGAAAACATTATATTCGAGAGGGATGGCTTGTACGATTCTTCCTGAATCATCGACAGTTATTTTGAAAACGATGCGCCCATTTCGAGTCGAAACATTGTCTTTGATTGTAGGACGGGAAGCAAAATCCCATCCAGCAAGATCGAGACTATATCCAGCTCCAGAATTTGTTCCTTGACCTGTACCTGTTCCCATAATAGCTCTTCCATCAACTGTTCCTTTTGGATCACCTTCATCGCCTTTGGTAGTAGAACTTCCTTGAGCTCCTCCCGTAGCAGGTTTGGATCCTTTGCCAGAAGTCCGCCAGCTCCCATCACTGCTCTTTGATCTATTTTGGGTGCTCAGGTGCTTTTTGGGTAGTATTTCAGCTTTTGATTTGGCAGGAATAGTAGCTGTTTTGACTGGTTCAGTCTTGACTGGTTCAGGTTTTTTGACAGATTCTACTGCTTTTTCAACTCCTTTTATAGGGGAAGGCTTGGTTGTTACTGCTTGATTTTGTGTAGGCTGTGAATCGGCCTTAGGTTTTGCTGTTTTCTTTTTTGGGACTAGGAGTGGATTTGCTAATTCGGTGGGTTGTGGTGCTACCTCCCTACCGCTGCAGCTTCAGCCACCTGAGCCTCTAGTTCAGAAGGGCATTAGGATTACTGATTTCGCCAGAACCTTCTGAAGAAAAACCAAGATTCAACTCCAAACCGAAAGTTGGAAGAGGTGGAATCGGCTGACGCCAAACCACAATAAAATAAAATGCGAGCAAAAGCAATCCATTAAAAAGAACCGTGATGAGAGTGAGGTCTTTTTACTTTGCTTTTCTTCCTTATCCGCATTCCAGTATTCCATTACTTAGTAGGGTTTGGTTGCAATGGTCACATTAGCTTCGAGACCAGCAGCGATGCCACCAATCTCCACCAAGTATTCGACAGGAACTTCCTTGTCAATATGCAATACAACTTGGCCTTTTTTTCCTTTCAGTACTGTTGTAAGCTCAGATTTTATTTGCTCTCTGATACGATTTTATCGTTACAGAATACTGCAAATCTTTGGTCACAGTCACAGTCACCTCCTGCATCACAATATCAGAAGTCTCACTTGATGGCAAATTGATCGGCAATCCAGATGGCGTAATGAAGGAAGAAGTCAACATGAAAAAGATCAACAACAGAAAAATAACATCCGTCATTGATGACATGCTGAAAGAAGCGTCAACTTTATTTTTGGTTTGTAAACCCATGCTTATTTCTCTTGTAACAACTCAATAAATTCAATAGAAGCATATTCCATATTGTGCACAAGTTTGGATACCTGCACCACCAAATAATTGTAACCAAGGTATGCCACAATTCCCACTACAAGTCCTGCTGCCGTCGTGATCATTGCTTCATAAATTCCAGAAGAAAGTAATTTTGGTGACACCATTCCTTCTTCTTGTGCTATCGCGATGAATGCCTGAATCATCCCCGTAACTGTTCCCAAAAACCCAATCATAGGTGCTGCTCCTGATACGGTTGCTAATAGGTTTAGGTCTTTTTCGAGCTTGTAGATTTCTACTTTTCCTACGTTTTCTATGGACACTTCGATATTTTTGAGCGGAGATCCGATTCGATCTATTCCTTTGGCAATCATATTGGCAACAGGAGTTTTTTCTCCTGCACAGATGATTTTGGCTTTTTCGATCTGTCCACTTTGAACTAGAATCTTAACCTGATCCATCAAATGCCCTGAGGTCTTAGAAGCTTTGCGAAGCGTAATCAAACGCTCAATGAAGATGAAAAATCGCAAGAAAGAAAAGCAAATAAAGCGGAATCATCATGTAACTCCCTGAATCAAAAGATCAAGAAGTCCAATTGTTTCCTTGCTTGGGGCTTGATTCGAAAGTGTTTCCATCTTTGTGAGTGTATCAGTACTGAGAATCTGTAGTATCATTAGTTTTTTAATATTTCAAAATCCATAATGCTTCGGTGTATTTGCTTTTCACTCGCTCCAACTCGCTGGTAGCATCAATAAGCGAATCAAAAATACCCAATCGACAAACGATAATTGGAGATATCTCCATAAGGTGAAATCAGATAGAGAACTGGAGAACGATCAACGTAAACAGCTGCCTGTTTGATCGCAAGCCTTTCGCTAGGAAGACTCCCCACTACAATGAAATAACGTGGTTTATCTACTCTGCTTGTGATTCTTTCAATTTTGATTGACTCCGAATTCGAAAGACTAGAACCTCCTACTTGGGAATTGGATTCTTGGAGATTATTCAAGGGAATTGAATCGGTATGAGCCTCTTCTGTTCCGATAGGTTGACCTGCGGACGAATTTGAATCTTCAGGTTCAGAAGGTACGATCGGAGTTTTTTGTTCAGGTTGATTAGTGAAAGGATTCTGTTCTAAAATCTTTTGTATGATAGGACGTATAATCTGCTTGATTTCTTGCTGAAATTGAAAGTAAACACCCCCACCAATTATCAAGAACAATAAAATTACTATCCAGATCCAAGCTTTATTTTTCTTAGGTTTGTTTTGTACGGGAGATACAAGTTTTTTCTCCGATTCTACACTCAGTGCAGGGTTCTGAACTTCTTCAAATACTAGGACAGGCTTATTGACCTCTACTGGATCTGGAACCGGTAGCTCTTCTGTTGAAAAACGATTGGAGTTTCGTTGACTTCCTCCTGGATAATTGACTCAGATTATTTAAAACCTCTTTTTCTTTTTGTTCCAAATCATCAACTTGAATTGGATCATTTGTTTCAAATAGAATCGGAGCCACTAGAACATCAAGAATTTCTTCTTCGATAGTTTGCTCAGAATTTTTGAAAACATCTTCCTCTTTTTGTTTCAAATCATCTACCTCTACAGTTTTGATCTTTACATTGGAAAGCGGTTTGATTTCCACATGAGGAAGCCCAAAATCTTTGAGGTCTGTCCAATGTGTGTTTTCTGAGTTGTTTGTTGTCATGGATATAAAGAATACTACGAATCTAAATTAAATCAAGCTAAACCCCAACCAATATGGGAACTATCTTAAAATTTGAAGGATATCCTCCCCTCACTTGAGTACCTCGAACTGGATAATGTTGCCAACGTGTATTCATTCCATTTGCCAGGTTATTACCCTCGGCCAAAACAGAAAATTGATTGGTAATCTTGTAGTCAGCTTTCAATTGAAGATCCACGATTGTTTCTAGCGTGGTTACAGGGAAATAATCAACTATATCTGGTGCAATTCCTACTCGACTTCTTTGGCCTCGAGCCTTTAATCTCCCATCAAGTTGATATTGGCTTGAATGAGCAATTTTTGCATAGGCTTGAATTGATTGTTGATTTTCAACTCCCTAGTTGGTCTATGCCAAGCCTCCGGTTGCATTTTCAATTCATACCGATACAAATCCAATCGAGTCCCAATGTGTAGAGATCTGAAAGTTTAAAACCTAGTTCTCCATTGAAATTAAGAACTGTCACTTCCTGATCATAGATCAATTCAAAACGTGAAGAATCCGAAATAGAGTTGACGAAGAAATGAAGTTGATCATATTGATCTAGGTTGACTCCTGCTCGGTAATGGAATATTTCTTGAAACTGTCCCGCGATCCCAGCTTCTATATGACTGGTATTGACGGTATTGAATAGTTGATTGCTTGGACCTAGAAATGGATTTTCCTGCACAAAACTAAAATAATTTTTACGATCCACATCTCCAGAATATTTTCCAAAAAACCCAAATTCTTTTGCAAATTGATATTGAATTTCTACTACTGGAAAAACCCATAAATCACGAGGTTTATTTTCCCAGACATCATTTTCATAAACCAGATTTACTCCTGCCGAAATTTTAAACTGATCGTATTTATAGGCTAATTCAGGTTTTAGACTTCCAAAATTCCGGGTTTGGAGAAAATTGAAATCTTCAGTATTTGTGGAGAAATAAGAAGCTCCCAATTTGATACTCCATTCATCTGTAGGTCTAAATTTAAAGGAAGCTTTTGCGCCTATTTCGTTTTCATTTGCTAAAAAAACTATCCTTGAAATTTCGAAAATTCAATTCCCCATCATAGGTAAACATTCCCGTTTTTGGATTTCTCTGACCCCTGCTTTGAATTGAATAGTATTGAGCGTATTGGAACTGGTTTCAAATTCAGGATCTTCAAAAAGCGAAGAATCTACTCCATAAATGGAATACATATCTTGATTCCAATTCAAACTTCCATAAATCTCAGCCTGCTCACCAAAATAGCTCAGATCAGCACCTACATGGTTCCGAAATTGAGATGATTGCTCTTCCGCAACGGGACC
The DNA here is from genome assembly GCA_013167095.2 of Daphnia sinensis. Lineage (NCBI taxonomy): Eukaryota > Metazoa > Arthropoda > Branchiopoda > Diplostraca > Daphniidae > Daphnia > Daphnia sinensis. The sequence continues at coordinate 3,174 of WJBH02000317.1, read as the reverse complement.
TTCCCAAAACTTTCATGATTGAATTGAAGTGCATAGCTCAAGTCTGTTGATTCTGTTGACATGAATCTAAGTTCCAACAAGGGAGAATTATAGGTGCCGTATTGCTCGAAACAAATCCAGGAAATAAGTCAATTTTGGGAGGAGTGTAATTCTTGAGAATTGGAGTAGGAACCAAGTTCAATCTTGGAGATTCAGTGTAAAAGGACTCACCGAATACTTGAAATCATTCAAACCCTTAGGCTGTGGCAAAACAGGTAATTTTTCAAAAATTCGAGGCTGAGTAGGCACAGTCAAAACCCGATCTTTGCGAATGACAAATTCTTGATCCGCAACTTCCCCTTTGGATTGATTTTGGGCAAATGTTTCGCCAAAACTCCCCAAAACCATTCCAGTCAAAAGAAAAGATATTGCTAGCTTTTTCATGAGTTTATAATTGTTTTTCATTTGCCTCATCGAATCTCACGAAGTCCATCATTATTCGTCTAGGTGACTCTTGCGTTAAGCTCGATTTCATGGGTTAATTTAGGTTTTTGAGTTTAGCTTGAGCCATTGATTTAATTTCGGAATTGGTTGAATTATCCACAATCGATTGAAGCGTAGCTTTTGCTTGAAATGCTTCTCCAGTCTTTTCATAGTTTTCAGCAAGCAACAAAAACAACCTTCCATACCAATAATCATGATCTGCAAATGAGGAAGAGAAATCAAAAATCGTGTCATTTGATCGTGAGAAATCACCATTCTCTTGGAAAGAAAATGCCAACCAAAACAATCCTTCAGCTCCTTGGACAGTGTTATATTCATTGACCAAACTGATCAAGGTCGTCTCAGCTTCTCCTCTTTGATTAAGCGCACGCTGAGATTTTGCTTTGGTCAGTAAGGCCGTTGGAGTGGACTCAGGCACTACACCGTCCAGTATCAGCAAGCGATCGGCAGAGGAAATAGCTTGCGCAAATTGCTTGGTTTCAAAAATTGGCCAGCATCAACCCCTTACTGCTTCAACTTCTTCAAGCTTGTTTCGTGCATTGTCCGCAGCAATTGAAGATATGGAATTGCTGAAGAGAAATTTCCTCTTCCTAGCTCGATAGTCCCAGATTCGTTGCATCGCCCTCAATCGCTGAGGAGAAGCAGGTTCTTTTTCCAAATACCTGAATTGCATCAACGCCTTTTCAGTCTCACCTGTTTGGAAAAAACTGTCTCCTAAAAAGTAAAGTGCTTCAGATCGCTGAGCAATTTGAGGATAACTTCGTAAGAAATTTTCGAATGCTCGAATCGCCTGCGTAAATCTTTTGTCAAAATACAAGCTTTTAGCAGCCTCAAATTCAAGAGCTTGAAGACTTCACTTGCAGGATTTGATCCTTTGTATTCTTCCAAGTATTCGCCAAATTCAGAGATCTTCCTTGAAGAGCTAAGGCTTCCTGAAGCCCTTTCAAAGCATTTTCAGCATTGGAAGCTGTAGCATATTTTTCCAAAATGTTTTGTAATCATTGATCGTCTGATCATAATTTCGAAGAGAAAAATTGGCTACAGCACGCCCTTCTAACGCAAATGGAAGAAATGGACTGTTGGATCTAGTCGAAATCAATTGCGAAAATCCTTTGGATGCTTCTGCATATGTGTTTCTTCCATCAAGATTTGGCCGCGCTGAAATATCGCATCCTCGATGTAAAGACTTGAAGGAAACTTGTCAACAAGACATTCAATGATTGATTGCTTGTTGATTTTGTGATTGAAAATTGAATACTACAGCAGATCTATACAAGGCATAATCAGCATTTGAATTGGATTCAGCTATTGCCCTTTGAAAAATTGTTGAAGCTTCCGAAATCGCTTTTGTACATAATAACAATCTCCTAGACGAAGCAAGCATCTTCGTAATTCTCCTTATTTTCTCTTGTTTTGAGACGATCTGTATAGGTTTTGAAGTATTCTTCTGCCTTGGAATAATTTGGGAATTAAAATAGGCATAACCCAATCCGTACAAGCTTTTGGTCAAATACGCACTTGATGTAGTTTTCCACCTGCCAAAGCTGCCTCATAAGCCCTGATGGATTTTGACAAATCGCCAGATGCAGCATAAACTTCACCTTTCAAAAATTCGTCTCAAGAGCTAATTGGCGATCAACTTGATAATTCAAAGATTTATCCAATAGCAAGATGGCTTGTGCCCACTTTTGATCTCTGTAATAAACCATGGCTTGGTAAAAAGCTACTTTTTGGTAAGCGCCTTGAATTCGAGCTGATTTTGATTTGATTTTTTCCATCTGATCGATGGCGCGGAGGTAATCATTGGTGTTGATGAGAGCTTCAGAGAGCAAATTCTCGGCCTCAGATTTATTCTTGCTCGCAGGATATGCATCGAGATATTCGTCAAGAGCGATGATCCCTGCCTGAAAACTTCCTTTTTGAAGATTGGTCTTGGCAAAGTTGAAAAGTGCTTCTTCTTTTATTTGAAGGTTGAAATCCCCTTTTGCAGCTTCATTGAAACTTGTACTTGCAAATTGATTGTTGCCCAATTTGAGGTAAGCATGTCCTAGATAATAACTAGAAGCCTGTCCTATCTCATCTGTAGCTGATGCTGTAGTTTGAAATAATCAGTTGCTCGCTGATATTGGCCAATTTCAAACTGAGAAACACCCGCTTTATACCTTTCAGATCTTGACAAATCTCCTTTTTTTGAGGAAATGAATAAATCATAATTTGAAGCAGCTTTCGCAAATTCTTTTTGTTCAAAATATGCTTCAGCAAGGTATAAGTGAATTATTTCTTTCCTGTCTAGGACCAATTTCGAATTCAAATCGGTTCAGAATAGTAATTAGTTGGGGATAATTTTGTTCTTTATAATACAACCCAGCCCAGCCATAGATAGGGCACCTTCCTTGGTAAAAAGAAGCTTGGGAGGCCTGCTTCAAATCCGCAATTGCCTTGGTTGAGTTGCCTGCTTCAGATGCCATAAATCCACTGTAATAGGCAGCATCAAAGCTAATGGGTTGTTTGAGAGTTTTAACTTGGTCAAAAGCTGCTGCTGCTGGGCAGAATTTTTTAATTGAAAATAAGCATAACCCTGCTTGAACAAGATATCTGCTTTTCTTTCTACTGTCAGATTAGAAACTTTGACAAGTTGATAGCCTTCAAGTGCTTGTTTGTAATCTTTTTTGTAAAAAAAATGATCTCCTA
>WJBH02000316.1:0-16083 GCA_013167095.2 Daphnia sinensis | reverse complement strand
GCACGAAAAATCCCAAGGCCCTTGAGTAATTTGCCAGCTTTTCAAGTTCTTGATCATCATTTACAATTAGCACTTTTGGATTTTTATTCTCAAAATCATTAAGGCCAAGAATCAATCTGAATTGATACACCCAATATTTATCCCGATAAAGTGATTGAATTTACTCGATGGGACTCGGCAGCATAAATAGAATTCTTAAAATCCGGCTTCAAAATAAACCATGAACTTAGAGGATTCTTCATTAGAGAATGGCAGGGAAACAATTGATTCAAACTCCTTCTCTTTTATTAGCGCATCTAAATCCAAATTACAAAAAACTTTGAACTTAGATCTTTCAGACTTTTCTATCCATAAATTTTTGACATGCCTAGGTACCTCTGAAATGCCTAAGTATTCAAGGTGCCTAAGTTCAAGACTTGAATAATTCCTACCTCCAGATAGTTGAAGCCATAGTGGTTCCTCTTTGGGAATTTTTCGAAAATAGCGCTAAAATCAAAATTTTGACCAAGTTGGATCTTGGTAGTTAGTCGTGCAATTTCCTCACCGACCACTACTGCCTGATACTCTTTTAGACTTCCATCAATCTGATTCAAACAATCTAATTCTTCCAAAAAAATAGCTCTTGGGAAAGGGATAAAACTTTCAAAAAATTCGTTTTCTGAAATACAATAGTCAAATAATTCAGCTTGCTTAACAATGGACTTTATAGCTAAAGGTAGTTGACTTAAATAAGGAATCTTCCCCTCTTTTTCTTTTAGTTCTACAAACCCTATCAAAATACTCTTGATAAGGCTTGTATCAGTCTCATTTGCATTGATAAATTCCTTTGAAACAATCAATTCCTATCACTGTTCTTTGAAATCAAATTAAGCCCGATTTCATTTGAAATGGATCCCCAAAGGGACTCAGGAAAGAAAAAGACTGTCTTCTCATTTTTGGAAATTACTTCATCTAATATTTTAAGGGTTTCTTTTGGGAATACTGATTGAGATTCTTGTCTAAAAAACTTATTTGATACTTGTTTAAAATATCCGCTATTACCATGTTTTAATCCAAGAAACAGCAATTCTTTTCAATTGTCTCCCCCGCAAAATCGGGCAAGAAAGGTTTTTAATCTTTGAAAATTCTCATCGGAAGTAACTATCCTAAGTACCTGATTAATGAAAAGCTCATGGGTGAGTCTCGTGTCAAATTCAGCCGAATGAGAAGTTGATAAGCCATAACTTTTTCTGATTGGATTGAGTAACATCTCAATCTCGAAGGTGTCCCAAACGAACTTGTCTTTGAAGTTGGAGTCGAGTTCAATAAGGTATCGAAAATCAAATTCTTTTACATTTTGACCAACTATAAGCTCGCTGGTTTTAATGGAATAAATGAGATCTCTGATGCCTCGAGAAAAATCAGAATAATCATTATTGGTTTTTAAAATCCCGTCTTTAATCCATGCATATTCAATAATTTCTCCTTCCCTAACCTCCAGATCAAAGCACAATAAATTTAGTTTCGAAATGCGAGATTCTAATACCTCGCTCAAGTATTGCTGCTTGACCATTTTCAAACTATCAGCCAAATCAAAATAATCAAGTGCTTGTTCGATTTGAAAACTCTTTATAAAAGACACTTTATCATCTTCATTTTAATTGATTCGATGATATAGATTTTATCTTTCAGGGGAAACTTTTTTGAGAATTTTCCTTTCAAATAGTTCTAAAAAAAACTTCTATAGATGTTTGCTCGAAATGACTTTCTTTCAAATCAAATTTTGGAAAAGTCTTAAAGAATGGATCAATAAATTCATGAAATCGATAAACTCCTTGCTTAGACTTAAGGACAATGGGTCTTTTCAAAAATTCATTAAGCAAAAGAAAAAACTCTTTACTTCCTGCCTCTTCATTTTGAAGCTTGAAAAGTAAATAGACAAATTCCTCATATTTCAAATAAGGAAGAATTTCATTTATCCAATAATCTCCTCATCTGAACTCTGGGGGAGTCGCAATATCAAATCATAATACCAAAACCAAAAGCTGGTTTTATCCAATAAAACAATTGGAAATCCCTCAAAAAAATTATCCAAATAAGGAAACTTCAAAAGCACTCTAACGCTTTCTTTGACTTCAACAAATGATTCATTTTCTATTGATGGAATCAAGTTTGAAAAAAGAAAGTGAAATCCATTTTCTCCATAGCCAGACTTTAGCAAAAATTCCACCAACCAAAAGGATTGAATCCTTATTTTCAACCAGTCTTTGTGATTGTTTCTTCAAGATTCTTTTCGCCCAGCCTCGGTGTTTATGATCTGGAATAGAAAAGTCACTTAATATTTCAAAATCCAGTGTCTTTCCAACGAATCCTCCCTTTACCAAATACACTCCTGTTGGAACTTGCTTAAGAAGTGGTATTTCATCTTGACTTCCTTCTTCAACTAAAGGAAGCACATAACTTTTTCCATTTTTTGAAAATAAAAAACAAGGAATCTCTGGAGAGACATCAACGGCGTCAAACTTCTCTTTCTTTTTCTTGGATGGTCTTCTTCTGAAAACCACAAGATTCGACGAAGTAATTTTTTGATCTCTTAAACTACCTGAATCAATAAAAAAGTCCTCATCTCCTGAAAATCCGGACACGAAACCAAGCTCCTTATTTCTATCATAAAATTTCACTTGACCAATTTCAAGCTTTTTTAAATTTTCTGGCCACAAACTCGATGCACCTTCATTTGTAGGAACATAATTGTGTACGGCCTTAGTAGGTCTTGGAGGCAACTCAATCTTCCCTAAAAACGGCAAGCCTTTTAGACGTTCTGCCTTTGCAATTAAAGTTGCATCGGAAAGCTTTTCAATATCGCTGATTTTGTGACTTTGAACTTCCTTCTCTACATTTACGATTCTGACATCACTTTCCTTGGATTTAATAAAAGGCTTTATTCCAAGATCTATCTTCCTAAAATTCTTTTCCCCTCGTGTTTTGGGGCGTCCAATTTCAATATTCCGTACTTTTCATCTTCTATTTTCTCCAGTTTTGGGATAATTACTTCTTCTGGAGAATCTCCCTTTTTAATCGAAGTAACACCATGGCCTGATCCAAAATGTGATGATGAGGATCCATCAACTATAAACCCTGAGGTATTAAATTCCAATTCCAGCATGGCCACGTGCTCCATGGTTATCCGGGAATTTGGTTCGTTCTCTATTTCAATACCTCTATTTAAAAAGGAACTCAACTATTGTTGCCGTACCTTTATTTAACTTTCTGGCAACTTGGCCAAGTCGCATGAGCTTTTCTGAATCCAAACCCTTAGAATTTTATGTTACCCAATCAATACAGTCCTAAATAATAGTAAGAGATGCCTCATTTTATACCTAAAATAGCTATTTTGGGCTTGCACCAAAAATCTGAGATCTCTAATAGGTAATATTACACTGTTTTAGAAGATTATTAAAAAAAATACTGTTAAACGTAATGAATAATACCGGATCAATCCGCCTGAATTTTTCGAGTCAGTCTTTCAGCCAAATCAGCTATATCGCTTGCTCTCGCGATTTCCTTGGCCCAGTGCGTGGGAATGTTTTCAATCCCGTAAATCAATCCAGCAAGACCTCCCGTCACCGCTCCAGTCGTGTCCGTATCGTGACCCAGATTCACCGCTTTCAACACAGCTTCTGAAAAAGAATTCGTAGTAAGAATACAGTACATGCTGGCTTCGAGTGTATGAATGACATAGCCACTACTCGCTATATCGTCCATTTCGTACTCATTGATATTAGAAGAGAGTATTCGGTTGAATTTTTCTATTTCCGATGGATCTATGTATTTTTCCTTCAAAAATTCGGGGATTGAAGTTTTTAACTCGTTGTAAGCTTGATGTTTATCTTTTTCGCTTAGGGTCAAAAGTGCAAATTCAAGATAATAAAAACATGCAATTACAGAACGAATATGGCGATGGGTGATAGCGGAAACTCGCTCTGACATCAAAAAACGCTCCTCTATGGTCTTATCGTGCATATAAAAAACAAGTAGCAAAATTCGCATCAATGAGCCGTTACCATTTGAGTTTTCATCCTGCTCACCCGCTAGTTCTGGTTTTTCCCCAAGATATAGACGATGAATCGCATTCTTGGTCGCGATACCGATATCGAAAAACCTCGCCATGGGCAGTCCAGTAATTTTCATTCGCCCATTTGACGAAGTTATTGGCGATATTTTGCAAATCATACCCCAAAGTCAATGCCTCTGCGAGACAAAAAGAAAGGGATGAATCATCGGACCAAGTGCCAGCTGGAACAACATAGGTACCATAGTCGCGAAAATCAACCACTGGATCATTTTTCAAAAGCATCCTTCCATTGAATTCAACGGGCACACCAAGCGCGTCACCGATTGCGATTCCGAAGAGAGCTGATTTTACTTGGTTGAGGTTGGCAGGGGTGGATTTTAGATTCATGTGGAAATGAAAGTTCTAGAAATAAACGTAGAAAAATCAATTTTCGTGTGAATGGTTGGATGATTTTCCACACCTCATTTGAACAAATTCCCATCTAGATGAAATTTTTCAACTTAAGCATTTTTTTGGTGTGCAAATGAGAAGTGTGGGAATACCTGAGGTATGATCGTTACAATTCGACATTTGAAAATTCAGATTTTTTTCTAAAATTTTTTTTTCTAAAAACCTAAGTTTTTGAGATTTCTAGATTTTTTACCAAAAATATTTTTTTGGGTATAGTCCCTCCTCCCGGTTGTTAACTATTGCGGTAATATAACCAGGGATTCCTGTCCCCCTCTGGGGGAGGGGGGGGTGAAAATATGCGAATTGAATCAAATGTGTATCAATCAAAAAAGTGTATCAAAATAAACTTTAAATTTTTGAGATTACGTTATATTTTTTGTATCTTTCTAATCCAAATGATTTAAATGATACAAATGGAAGCTGAAAGAAAAAAAGTTGTAATTTTTTCAAGGGTGTCTAGCCAGACAGGTGATTATACGCGGCAGTCAAATGAACTACTTGATTATGCAATCAGGATGAATTATTCTGTTGAGAAGATTTTCGAAGAAAAAATAAGTGGTGCTAAAAAAAATGAGGAGCGAAAGGAATTGATGGCAATGATGTCTTATATCAAGACTAACAAAATTGAAAAAATTTTAACGTGGGAACTTTCGAGAATTGGCAGAAACTCTCATCAAGTTCTTGAGGTTATCGAGCTTTTGAATGAGGCTAAAGTCAGTCTTTTCATAAAAAATTTTTCCCTTGAAACATTAAATCCGGACAAGACTAAAAATCCTCTAAGTATTTTCATGATACAAATTCTAAATTCAGTCAACGAAATGGAGAGGTTGACTATTGTTTCGCGCCTTCAATCTGGATATTCGGCTCACCGAAAAGCAGGGGGTAGCGTTGGTAGAAAGCTTGGAGTGAAAGTAAAAACGGAGGAACAATTTTTAATGGAAAACAAGGATGTTGTAAAACTTTTGCGCCAAGGATTTTCTGTACGGAAGATTATGAAGTTAGCTGAAAAAAGCAGTGGAACCATTCAGAAAGTAAAAAAACTAGTATTTATTTGATCGGTTCCACCACTTCAAAAATCCATTAATTAAAGAAATTACTGATGGCTTGAAACCAATTTTTTTTCCTCCAAATACTCTAAAAAAGCATCAATTTCCACCATGGTTTCCGCAAATTTTTTAATCGAAATTGAGTTCGATAATTCACTGCTACATGCTACTTTAAAAAAGGATTCTTCGGAATCCTTTTTTTGTTTGGGAAGGGTCGAGTTTTGGTTCCGTGTTTATAGAAACCTAGTTACGCTTGGTTTAAGTTTTTTGGGGTAGTTTTTTTGTAATTTGGTTTAGATGTAATTGCTAAGTTGGCATATTTCAACGCGGGATGTTCATTGGAATCACTTGTTTTAAGCTCAAAGTGCTTCAGTATTGATCGCCTCGCTTCATTTAAGTAGTTTGCCATGGTGATTATGCATATTTCGTAAACACATCATTTTCAAGTGTTTTACCATTAGGGTAAATGCTATTCCAAAATCTGGATCAAAGCTGCCAATCTCCCATTCATACCTGCTATTCCTTTCGCTCGTTCTTTTGCTTTGAATAGTTATGCTGTCAAAATGAAAAGACCCATACCGGATTCTAAGTTCCAGTATGGGTCTTCTTGTATTAGGGAGTTTTGGTTACCAATGTTTTGAAAACCATCTGGTTAGCAAATAGATAAATTAAGCAAATCCTTTACTTCTATTATTTCACACGCGTTCCAGAGACGGGTGAAGGAATCCATTAGCATACCTGAGAGATTGTCTTCATCTACGGGCTTTAAGTTGAGAATGAGGTCGAACCTTCTGCGAAAAAGTATAGCGTAATGCTTTTTTCTTCTTCTTTGATTTGGGAGATGGTGGTTTCGCTGCTAGTTGAAGCATCAATAAATTTTCCGACTAATTTTCCATCTACTCGCTCAATGTTTAGCGCTACATTGACGGTGCCATTGGGGTGTCTGGATGGTTACCTGCCAAGTTCCTAGGAAATAGTTGTCAGTTTGTGCGATGGCAGCGGAACCGATAAGCAGGAAAGCGAAAAAGAAAAGGAGGGTTGAAATTTTTTTCATGGTTTTGGATTTTGGGTTATTTGTTTTGAAATATAGGGAAAGAAATGGAAAGTTTTGGACATGTCTTGGTTAACTTTTTTGTTTGGTAGGTTGAGAATTTGAAAAATGGATTTGATACAAAATCTTGAATCTTTGTTTTTATCTAATGCCGCCTGCGGGCGGCTAATCAATGTAAATAGCTGGATTTTGAATAAAAATCCCGCTGTTTAGTTCGATTTCAACTTGATTAAGCGACCAAGAAGCTTGCTTTTTCTGAACTCTTTAGATGTATGGTAATAAAAGGAGGAGTGTTTTTTTCTCGTTCTAAATTTCGATGAATTCAAAGATTAGAACTTTAATATCTCATAAATTTAGACAAACTATGTGACAGATATTTGTCGCAAATCTTTACTTTTTTTGCGACAAAACTCGGTAGCAAATTTTGTTTTTTTTCGTTACCAATCTGAAACCCCATCTTCAACAGATAAATCCAACACTCAAGCTCCAAGAATAAGAGACTAGGTTTCGTAGGTAGATTGATTAAGTTACTCAGCGTGAAACATCCACCGTACTTCAAACTTGTCATTTAATGCTCCATACGTACCAAAAGGCTCCTTTTTCAAGGGGTCAGTGACATTTGCCCCATCTGAAAGTTTGTCAAACAGTTTTTGAGTTTCCTGGACAGTACCACCGCTTAAATAGAGACAATTCATGTTGCCTCTTACTGGAGTTTCTTCTGGTCTCAACCAGTCAGAAGTAGAGATGTCCACCCAATCACTTTGCAGTCTTCCATTCAGAATTTTGTTGTGAAAAATTTCTGGGACCATGTTTTTCATAGGTGATTCACCCACACTTGTGATTTGAAGTTGACCACCAAAGCAGGTATGATAAAATTCCATAGCTTCTTTGGCATTGCCATCAAAAAGAATGTAAAACAGATTGTTTTAGCATGTTTTTATTTCCATTTTTTTGGTTCTACCCTGATTTTGATGAAATGATTGATTTTTGTCAAAGTATTTTGTGCTTGTTTCAGGTAAAAAATCTGTTTTTAAAAATGAGAATCAAATTCCACATTCTTGATTTTTAAAGCTGGATTATTGACGTGATGATTTGCCAAAATACAAATCTATTTCCATCCTTTTATTTTCCAAGATCTGGTCAATTATTAAAAAAACCTCTTCAAAATTGCTTTAATTGGGCCAAAGCTATGCTGAAGAGGGGGATTCTATTTGCTAAACTAGAATGGGATACTAGTTTTTTATTTCGTGTATAGAGTTTCGCCTGCAAGGATTCCTTGTTGGTGATTACGTGGATATTTCCTTTCGAATTCTCCAATTCTCCAGTACAATTGATCCACCATTTTCCTTCCTCGTTGATATTGAATAAACTGGAAGCATATTGGTAGGTTCCATCAGAATTGAAGGTGAAAGAAGCGTTTGTTCCTCCAGATTCGAATTTCCAAGTTCCGATCATGTGATCTTCTAATTCTTTTTTGGAATCGTCTGTAATACAGTATTCTGTCCTAATGGTAATTCGCTGGATAGTACCGTCGCCCAAGACTACGATTTCTTTGAAAATATCAACCATGAAATCTCTTGGTGAGTATTCTGATGGATCTTCATCGTGAATGGAAGCGTAAGAGACAGATGGATTGACCAATAAAACCGATACTTAGTCGTTTTTATTTCATCGATTTGTTCATCTGTAATCCTCTCAAATAGAATGAGCGAAGTCTCTTTAGATATTCATCTTCTGTCAAGCCTGGAATTTTGATTTATAGGCCGTAAGAAATGCGCCAAGTGTAGTTGTTTTTTCGCCAGAACCATTCTCGTAGATGCGCTAATGTATTTTGCGTCGTGGGCATCTAAAGTTGTCATAAATTCTTGCCAAACGGGACAGTTGCTATCTAAGTTTGAATTTGATTCTTGGCAAAACTTGTGTATTTGGAAAACAATTCATCATATTCTTTTCGCTCTTGTTTATGCAGTGAATCTCCTAATTCTAGTGTAAAATAGGGACCAAAAATAAGTAAGTAGAATAGGCCATCAATTCAGCGTTCTCGCCTCGGATGTATCAATAGGTTCTCCAAATTCTGAAACCAACTCTTCCATCAATTCTGGAGTGAATTGTTTGCCTTGGTTTTCGGTGATCCAATTTGTAAATTTCTGATCTTCAGGAGTACAAGAAATCAAAAATATACCGATCCACATTAAAAGGAGTAGATTTTTAAAGTAATCAACAATTAAGTTTTTCATAATAAAGGGTATGGTTTTTTTTTTATTTTTTTTATTGAATTAATAATTAATATGCGTTTAGATGGTAAATATTTATATTTTTTGATTTTCTAAGTCAATTTTCTATCCGAGGAATAATTGAAAAACAAAACTAAGTTATCCTATTTTTTTCAAAGAAAGTTGGTCTCGTTAAAAAAATCAATAATTTTTATATTTTTAGTTTAATCCAATTATATTTTTATGTAATTGTGTCTATTTTGGAAAAATCATGACTGAGCATTTTTAGCTTTATTATTATCTTTTTTTATTTATGTATTTAGTATAGTTATGATTTAAGTTGTTGAAATTTACTTTTTTATTGATTTGATATTTGTTTTAATATTTTAAGTATCTGAATATCAAATGATTTTTTTTATTTTATTCAAAATTATTGAAAAAATCTAAAATTAATTTTATCTTTTTACTTTAAAATTCAGAGTTAAAGTAACGTAAATCTTAATTAATAAAATTGTGAGGATAATAGAACTATCGTTGTATTTGGTTGGTTAGTTGGAATTCAGTTTTATTTTTCAAATCTGTATGCTCAGACTCAAATTCAAAATAATGAGCTTAAGCAACTAGAAAAACAATTAATTGAAACAAAAATAGATACTGCTAAGGTCAGAATATTGCTTAAGATAAGTGATTACACAGGAAATTGATCTCATTAATCCCTGGCTGCCGATCAAGAAGCACTTACCATAGCTAGACGTATAGATGATCAAAATCTGGTTGCTAAGTCAGTTAGTAGTTTGGGAACATCTTGTATGAATGCAGGTCTTTATGATTTGGCGGTAGATTATTATACTCAAATGGAGAAAGGTCGGTCAAGACCTCCAAGATCCTCAGATTATCGGTAAGGCAAAATTTAACCTTGCCACCATAAAGGTTGTTTTGGAGGATTTTAAAGGAGCAATGATGACCTTGAACTAGCAGTTGATCAGCTCAAGGAGTATTATAAGTCGCTAGGCTCAGAGGTCCCTGTGTCAATCAGGTTAAGCTTTGAAAATAACCTTGGCGTAAATGCAAAGGGTCTCGGCAGGATGGATGAAGCGAAAGCACATTTTCTAAATGGAATTCAATTGGCCAAGGAATCCAATTCTACCCAATCCACGGTATTTTTTCAGTTGATGAATAATTATGGAGACCTTTTGACGAATGAAAATACACTTGATAGTGCATTCCAGATATTTCAACAGGCGAACATAGGTCTTGATAGCTTTCCCGATCAAGGGATCAGAATGCTTACTTTTCTTAATTTAGGGAAGCTGCGTCAATTAGAAAATAAGCATCAAGAATCGCTTTCTTTTTTGAATCAAGCCTATGAAATAGCGTCCACGATGCAAAACTATTCTGGGCTCCGGCATATTTCTGAATCTTTATTCCAAAGTTACCAAGCGCTCTCTGTGCCTGATTCTGCACTTAGGTATAGTAATTTGCAAAAAGAATATAGCAACAAATTGGGTGTTCAAAAAGCAAGTGAGGAGTTATTAAAGGCGGATTTACTCTCCAAATTTGAAGAAGAACAGCGGTTAATCCAAGAAAAATATGCCACTGGAGGCATGTTTTATCTGGTTTTTTTAGGTGTATTTATGCTGGCTGCGGCAGTGATGATTTTTTTGTACATCAAGTGGAAAGGTAAATATCATCTTTTGCATGCTATCAAATCGAGAATAGAAAATCAGGCAAAAAAGATAGATTTCAAAAACAAAAATCTGGAGGCAGAGATCCAAAAAAGGAACAATGATCTGGCTTTGATGACCATGAATTCTATCCAGCAACAGGAGCTTGTAGATACCATCGCTCAAAAGATGAAAAATAAATCTTCAGCCGATATTGGGTCAGATTCAGAATTATTCAAAGCATTTTCCGAACTTAAAAACACCGGAAATGCCAAAATTTGGGAAGAATTTGAAATTCGATTCAAAAATATTCATTCCAATTTTATGATGAACTCATGCGAGATTTTCCCACTTGACATTGAATGAGAGGAGACTTTCAGGGTTTCTGAAATTGCAAATGACAACAAAAGAAATAGCTTCTCTTACAGGTCAATCCGTTCGTGCAGTAGAACTGGCTAGGACTAGACTTCGAAAAAAACTTCAGCTCACCAATTCAGAAATTAATCTGTATGATTTCATTCTCAACTATGGAAATTGAGATTTTGTAATCAGTTTCAGAAACAATTGCGGTTTTGAAACTTGTGTTAAAAATAAATGAGACAGTTTTGTGATAGTGGATTTTTGAGATAAAGATTTTCTTTTTTGCAGATTTGGGCTTTAGATAATTGCAAAAAATAATGACTTGGCAAATAAGATATTAGACTTTCTTTCTGGTTCCAAAAGGCAAAAACTGATTGATAATCTACATCGGTGATAGAAATAGAGCAGAGGTATCTCTTGGAGGAGTTTGGAATGGAATACCTCGGACAAGAACTTGGCGTCGAAGAAGATCTTTTGGTAGAAATTTTGAGATCAGAATACAAGGTTTCTTTTTTTCAACTCTTGAGACAATTGCGGATCAATCATCTGAAAAGCCTAGTTTCAAGTTATGGAGAGAAGCTAAGTTTGTCCGATTATGTAAAATTCACAGGATTTAGAGATGTTGACATGATGTTGCATGGACTCAAGGAAGAGACTGGATTAGACTTTGATGATTTCTGTAAATATGCTCAAGATATGATTAATAGGGAAGAAATTCAGGGTCAAAAATTATGAATTAGAATGATTTTATCATTCAGTTCACTCAAAAAGGCATATTTAAGGAGGTAAATTCTACCCATGATCTAAAATCAATACAGTTAAACTCAAAAGTATTACTTAATTTTAAGTCAATTAGTTTTCAATTCAACCAAACAAATCAATTAACATGAGCACATTCAAAAAATTAGAGGCTTTAGTAAATAGCCTAGAAGCAGATTTCAACAAGTTTTATGTGGACAACAACAAAGCAGCTGGTACCAGAGTGAGAAAAGGAATGCTGGATATCAAAAATATGGCTCAGGAAATCCGTCTTGAGGTTCAGAACAAGAAAAACGCTCAATAAGGGGCTAGTTTTTCAAGGTTTTAAATTATACTTTATATAGTTATTTTATGAGCTATTATAGCTGATATAGATTTAATTGTTTTAAGTATATGTTAATAAATTTTTTAGTGAATTAGTTTTCATAAAAAAAATTTAGTGAGTTATAACAAGCCTTACAGCCGATCAGCAAATTGAATTTCTTAAGATATTCATTTCAAAACCTCCTTGGAACTTGCAAGGAGGTTTTTTTGTGCAATCAAAGAAGGAGATATGCAGGTTTTTTTATCTTTTGAAAGCAGATTTTAGTAATGAAACTCATGAAATAGGGCTTGCGGAATCTAATTTCTGTCAAAAAGATTTTGATTGATTTGTGTTGGATTTGGGTTTTCAATTGTAAAGTATTTTGAAGTGCTAATTTAAATCTGTAGAATTCAGATTGGATCAAATAATAGTAATTTACCAATAAAAAATTTAAAAGTATTCAATTCAAAATATTGAACTGACTTGATAGAATTTCAACTTAGGAATCAGGGCACAAACGGTTTATTTATAGATTAGTTGGATTCATTAGTTTTTCTTTTTTTCATTATTTTTCTTTTAAAACCTTTATTTTCTTTGGATTATGATATTTGTCGATTTGTTAGTCAAAATAAATTTTAGACCAAGTAGTACAATTTTAAGTTATATTAATTTAATTTCTATTAAATTTAATTATTTCAATAAAATATTTAATGTAAAAGATTTGTTAAGATTTATGAGAGCAGACTGTTTATAAATTATTTCAATAGCTTGGGTGTTTTAGTTGTATATTTGTTGTGGATTTCTTTGGGATACTATGGGATTATTCTCATATTCATATTTATCCTAATAAGACAATTCCTTGTTTATTAGAATCAAGGCCTGGGGTTTTGGGTGTAAGTAGCTTTGGAAGCTGTTAGACTTTGATTTTAAAATGTGGAAAATATTGTTTTGGATCAGGATTTAGGTAATTGAACAGACAAAAAGAGCAGATAAGCTTTGTTTTGAGTGTATGAAGAACTTTGAAAAAAATATGAAGCATGAGTTAAGATTTGGGAGAATCAAAAAAACCGTGTTTTGGATTTTTTCAACACTATTTATTTTTATTTCTGCTGCTCAAAATGGTTTTGGTCAGACACCACCTTCTATTCAAATTATTAATTTTAACTCATCACTTACATATCTTTCGAGAGGTATTGATTCAGTTCTTTTGAACCGAAGTTGGTTTTCCCGCTCAATCAAGTTTTCAAGTTGGAGTTGTCGGAAGATTTAGAATGTAATTTTGATTGCTTGGTAGCGGAGGTGGGAAAATCATTTGAGATCAAGTCTTTGAGCCTAAAAAGCAATTCTGAAAATCAATTTGTGATTTATTCCTGTGGTTTTAAGAAAAAAACTTCCGTTCATTTCTTTGGATCATCGATTGTTTATTTCAAATATTAATTTGATGCATCATGTCGGTTAATTTCAATAATAAAGTCAAAATTGTTTTAGCCGCTGCGATAGCATCAATTGGAGTATTGATAAGTTTTGCAGACGGAGTCTCGGTAAATGACACCATTTCTCAGATGATAACCTTGGAGTCGCCTGCTGGCGAGAATCTAGAATACAGTGAGGATCAAAGAGCTAATCATTTTTACACTAAGCCTCCAGGTAATTCTAATTCTAGGGTAGAAATTGAAATTGACCTCAATAAATTCACTTTTTATGGTAATGATGGATTATATGAATATGGCTATAATCCAGATACCAAAGAGGTAGATATTGAAGTTCTTCCAATTATCAGTTTGAAATTTTTCCAAATTCAGCTGGTAGGCTTATAGTAGTTTCAGGTAATCCACTACCGGCAACGAGTTTTGGAGTACTTTCAAACAAAAATCCTGCTAAATTTTTTTACGATGGTCCTGCTGATAGAACTTTAACTGTTTGGGGTAGAATTATTGATTTAGATAATTCAGAATCAGTTGTTCATGCTAATCTTTCTCTTTCTTATAGGATTGTTCCAAATTTTACAATTCTTCTTAATGCTTTTAGTTCGTGTCAACAAAGTCAAGTATTGACTGTAAGTGAAGCTATTAATAATTCTTCCGATCCAATATATTATTGTAGATCTTATACGATAGAAGTTAAAAAACTGGGAAGTGATGCGATTCTTTTCACAGAAACAATCACTGATGGAATTCTTTTGTTTTGGATGCTGATAATGATTTAGAAGGACCTGGGAATTACCGATATGTGATAACAAATGCGTGTGGGCAACAAATACCGGCGTTAATCCTACCAATGATCCATTCAGTGTATTTTCTATTTCAGATATAACCTCATTTGGAGCAGAATTGAATTTTGCTGGATTTAAGTGCATTGATGATTTAGAATCAGAAGTTGATATTTCGTTATATGGAGTTGTTAATCCCGTTAATTGGGTTGTTAGGGATCGAATCACAGGCGAAAATTGTTTTAACTAATGAAAATACAAGTAGTTTTACTTATTACGGGCCTTTTGCGGAAGTTGGGTCTACAAATTTTAGTGTTGTTATTCAAGGTTTGGAACTTGGATCATTTGATTTTGAATTTACTGATAAATTAGGATGCGAGGAAACATTACCTTTTGATGTAGTTCGTCCAATTAGAGATATTCAGGTAGATTTGGTTTCCAAGAAAGATGTTACTTGCCCATCAGGAAAGGATGGAGAATTGGTTTTTGACATCACTGGTGGATGGTATGATAAATTTGAAGGGAATATTTTTCAAGAGGAGGTCTTTAGTTTTCCAACTCTAATATTAAATGGCTCCATTTTCGGAAGCCTCATCTGACTCTCCAATAACCGATGCAACAGGGTCTGTTGTAGGTCAACGTTTTGTTTTTAAAAATTTATCAGGATCGGTTATAGGATTAGATTATACATTATCAGTAGAGCAATATGTGGCTTTCAATGATTTTGATTTTGAGATTGCTTTTTCATGTATCAAAGATTTTGGGCCTTTTAAGATACTTTCTCCACCTCCTTTCAATTTAAATCCAGTTCAATCTGTTGCTGTTTGTGGCGAAGAAACTAATGGATTTATTCAAATTACCCCAACTGGAGGGAATCCAGTTTACAAAGTAGAATGGTATTCAGGTAAGTTTTCCAGTTTAGCTAATCCTACGTTAAACGTTAATATGAGTTTGATTGATTCAGATAATGGGGTTTCATCTGGTCAGCCTATTAAGATTGAAAATCTTGCTGCAGGCTCGTATTCTGTAAAATTGACAGATTCTAAGGGATGTGTATTTGCCCGTAATTTTGATATCATTAAAATCCTCTCGGACAAGTAAATCAGATAAACAGTTCGGATTATTGTGCTAGCCAGCTTGTATCCATTCCATTCACTACCACACAAACCACAGGTGTTACACGTTTTGAATGGGTGAATGACAATACTGACATAGGCTTGGGAGGAAGTGGGACTGGAGCTATTTCATTTACAGCTTCTAAACACAACTTCTTCTGAACTTGTTGGTAAAATTGCTGTCACTCCTATTTACGTAAGAAATGGAATTGAATGCCCTGGGCCACGCATGGACTTTGAGATTACAATTTTACCTTCAGGACAGGTAAATAAACCTACGGACCTCATCGTTTGTAATGGTGAAAATGTCCCGAAATTACTTTTACAACCACTAATTCAGGAAATACGAGTTATTCTTGGTCTATTAGTACAGGTATAGGCTTGTTACCTATGTCTGGACCAGGTAGTATTCCAACATTTCAAGCAATCAATACGGGAATAGTCCGATAATTTCTACTATCACGGTTATACCTTCGATAACCAATGAGCAAGGAGTAAGTTGCCCAGGTCCAGAAGAGACTTTTACGATTACTGTAAATCCAGTTGCCCAAGTTGTTGCTACTCCAGTATCAGAGGTGATTTGTTCGGGGGATGAAACGGATATAGAGTTAAGCACTCCTACAACTGGTACAGAGGCGATTACTTACAGTTGGGAGGCTGTAGAGTCTGAAGCTCCAGTAGACGGAGAGATTACAGGTTTTTCAGATCATACGGCAAAAACACTTGATGAGATCAAGCAAACTTTGATCAATGATGGTAAGAGTCCTGGGAAAGTAAAATACACGATCACACCTCATATTGGTGATTGTGCAGGTACTCCACTTGAGGTCGAAATCACGGTTAATCCTGTCGCACAGG
>WJBH02000315.1:0-16342 GCA_013167095.2 Daphnia sinensis | reverse complement strand
ATGCACTATACTGTATACAGATTGAATACACTATGTGTATATGAATGCACTATACTGTATACATGTAGAAGTATAGATATTGGTTTGAACCTGTTTGCATGAAGATATATAGATATAGCCTGTACACATATAAAACTCATGATATGATACTATATACAGATTGAATAAACAATGTGTATATGAATGCACTATACTGTATATAGATTGAATACACTTTTTGTATATGAATGCACTATACTGTATACAGATTGAATACACTATGTGTATATGAATGCACTATACTGTATACAGATTGAATACATGTAGAAGTATAGATATTGGTTTTTAACCTGTTTGCATGAAGATATATAGATATAGCCTGTACACATATAAAACTCATGGTATAATACTGTATACAGATTGAATACTCTATGTGTATATGAATGCCCTATACTGTATACAGATTGAATACACTATGTGTATTTGAATGAACTATACTGTATACAGATTGAATACACTATGTGTATATGAATGCACTATACTGGATACAGATTGAATACACTATGTGTATATGAATGCACTATAATGTATACAGATTGAATACACTATCTGTATATGAATGCACTATACTGTATACATGTAGAAGTATAGATATAGCCTGTACACATATAAAACTCATGGTATGATACTGTATACAGATTGAATACACTATGTGTATATGAATGCACTATACTGTATACATGTAGAAGTATAGATATTGGTTTTGAACCTGTTTGCATGAAGATATATAGATATAGCCTGTACACATATAAAACTCGTGGTATGATACTGTATAAAGTTGAATACACTATGTGTATATGAATGCACTATACTGTATACAGATTGAATACACTATCTGTATATGAATGCACTATACTGTATACATGTAGAAGTATGGATATAGCCTGTACACATATAAAACTCATGGTATGATACTGTATACAGATTGAATACACTATGTGTATATGAATGCACTATACTGTATACAGATTAAATACACTATCTGTATATGAATGCACTATACTGTATACATGTAGAAGTATAGATATAGCCTGTACACATATAAAACTCATGGTATGATACTGTATACAGATTGAATACACTATGTGTATATGAATGCACTATACTGTATACAGATTGAATACACTATGTGTATATGAATGCACTATACTGTATACAGATTGAATACACTATGTGTATATGAATGCACTATACTGTATACATGTAGAAGTATAGATATTGGTTTTGAACCTGTTTGCATTAAGATATATAGATATAGCCTGTACACAAAGAAAACTCATGGTATGATACTCTATACAGATTGAATACACTATGTGTATATGAATGCACTATACTGTATACAGATTGAATACATGAAGAAGTATAGATATTGGTTTTGAACCTGTTTGCATGAAGATATATAGATATAGCCTGTACACATATAAAACTCATGGTATGATACTGTATACAGATTGAATACACTATGTGTATATGAATGCCCTATACTGTATACAGATTGAATACACTTGTGTATTTGAATGAACTATACTGTATACAGATTGAATACACTATGTGTATATGAATGCACTATACTGGATACAGATTGAATACACTATGTGTATATGAATGCACTATAATGTATACAGATTGAATACACTATCTGTATATGAATGCACTATACTGTATACATGTAGAAGAATAGATATAGCCTGTACACCTATAAAACTCATGGTATGATACTGTATTCAGATTGAATACACTATGTGTATATGGATGCACTATACTGTATACAGATTGAATACACTATGTGTATATGAATGCACTATAATGTATACAGATTGAATACACTATCTGTATATGAATGCACTATACTGTATACATGTAGAAGTATAGATATAGCCTGTACACATATAAAACTCATGGTATGATACTGTATACAGATTGAATACACTATGTGTATATGAATGCACTATACTGTATACAGATTGAATACACTATCTGTATATGAATGCACTATACTGTATACATGTAGAAGTATAGATATAGCCTGTACACATATAAAACTCATGGTATGATACTGTATACAGATTGAATACACTATATGTATATGAATGCCCTATACTGTATACAGATTGAATACACTATGTGTATTTGAATGCCCTATACTGTATACAGATTGAATACACTATGTGTATTTGAATGAACTATACTGTATACAGATTGAATACACTATGTGTATATGAATGCACTATAATGTATACAGATTGAATACACTATCTGTATATGAATGCACTATACTGTATACATGTAGAAGTATAGATATAGCCTGTACACATATAAAACTCATGGTATGATACTGTATACAGATTGAATACACTATGTGTATATGAATGCACTATACTGTATACATGTAGAAGTATAGATATTGGTTTTGAACCTGTTTGCATGAAGATATATAGATATAGCCTGTAACATATACAAATCATGGTATGATACTGTATAAAGTTGAATACACTATGTGTATATGAATGCACTATACTGTATACAGATTGAATACACTATGTGTATATGAATGCACTATACTGTATACAGATTGAATACACTATCTGTATATGAATGCAGATACTGTATACATGTAGAAGTATGGATATAGCCTGTACACATATAAAACTCATGGTATGATACTGTATACAGATTGAATACACTATCTGTATATGAATGCACTCTACTGTATACATGTAGAAGTATAGATATAGCCTGTACACATATAAAACTCATGGTTGATACTGTATACAGATTGAATACTCTATGTGTATATGAATGCACTATACTGTATACAGATTGAATACACCATTTGTATATGAATGCCATATGCGTATACATGTAGAAGTATAGATATGGTTTTGAACCTGTTTGCATGGAAGATATATAGATATAGCCTGTTAACATATAAAACTCATGGTATGATACTGTATACAGATTGAATAACATGTGTATATGAATGCCCTATACTGTATACAGATTGAATACACTTGTGTATTGAATGAAAAACTATACTGTATACAGATTGAATACACTATGTGTATATGAATGCACTATACTGGATACAGATTGAATTACACTATGTTTATGAATGCACTATAATGATACAGATTGAATACACTATCTGTATATTGAATGCACATACTGTATACATGTAGAAGTATAGATATAGCCTGTACACCTATAAAACTCATGGTATGATACTGTATTCAGATTGAATACACTATGTGTATATGAATGCACTATACTGTATACATGTAGAAGTATAGATATTGGTTTTGAACCTGTTTGCATGAAGATATAGAGATAGCCTGTACACATATAAAACTCATGGTAGGATACTGTATAAAGTTGAATACACTATGTGTATATGAATGCACTATACTGTATACAGATTGAATACACTATGTGTATATGAATGCACTATACTGTATACAGATTTAATACACTATCTGTATATGAATGCACTATACTGTATACATGTAGAAGTATAGATATAGCTTGTACACATATAAAACTCATGGTATGATACTGTATACAGATTGAATACACTATGTGTATATGAATGCACTATACTGTATACAGATTGAATACAACTATCTGTATATGAATGCACTATACTGTATACATGTAGAAGTATAGATATAGCCTGTACACATATAAAACTCATGGTATGATACTGTATACAGATTGAATACACTATATGTATATGAATGCCCTATACTGTATACAGATTGAATACACTATGTGTATTTGAATGAACTATACTGTATACAGATTGAATACACTATGTGTATATGAATGCACTATATTGGATACAGATTGAATACACTATGTGTATATGAATGCACTATAATGTATACAGATTTAATACACTATCTGTATATGAATGCACTATACTGTATACATGTAGAAGTATAGATATAGCCTGTACACATATAAAACTCATGGTATGATACTGTATACAGATTGAATACACTATGTGTATATGAATGCACTATACTGTATACATGTAGAAGTATAGATATTGGTTTTGAAACTGTTTGCATTAAGATATATAGATATAGCCTGTACACATAGAAAACTCATGGTATGATACTGTATACAGATTGAATACACTATGTGTATATGAATGCACTATACTGTATACATGTAGAAGTATAGATATTGGTTTCGTACCTGTTTGCATGAAGATAAATAGATATAGCCTGTACACATATGAAACTCATGATATGATACTACATACAGATTGAATACACTATGTGTATATGAATGCACTATACTGTATACAGATTGAATACACTATCTGTATATGAATGCACTATACTGTATACAGATTGAATACACTATGTGTATATGAATGCACTATACTGTATACAGATTGAATACATGTAGAAGTATAGATATTGGTTTTGAACCTGTTTGCATGAAGATATATAGATATAGCCTGTACACATATAAAACTCATGGTATGATACTGTATACAGATTGAATACACTATGTGTATATGAATGCCCTATACTGTATACAGATTGAATACACTTGTGTATTTGAATGAACTATACTGTATACAGATTGAATACACTATGTGTATATGAATGCACTATACTGGATACAGATTGAATACACTATGTGTATATGAATGCACTATACTGTATACAGATTGAATACACTATGTGTATATGAATGCACTATACTGTATACAGATTGAATACATGTAGAAGTAAAGATATTGGTTTTGAACCTGTTTGCATGAAGATATATAGATATAGCCTGTACACATATAAAACTCATGGTATGATACTGTATACAGATTGAATACACTATGTGTATATGAATGCCCTATACTGTATACAGATTGAATACACTTGTGTATTTGAATGAACTATACTGTATACAGATTGAATACACTATCTGTATATGAATGCACTATACTGTATACATGTAGAAGTATAGATATAGCCTGTACACATATAAAACTCATGGTATGATACTGTATTCAGATTGAATACACTATGTGTATATGAATGCACTATACTGTATACATGTAGAAGTATAGATATTGGTTTTGAACCTGTTTGCATGAAGATATATAGATATAGCCTGTACACATATAAAACTCATGGTATGATACTGTATAAAGTTGAATACACTATGTGTATATGAATGCACTATACTGTATACAGATTGAATACACTATGTGTATATGAATGCACTATACTGTATACAGATTGAATACACTATCTGTATATGAATGCACTATACTGTATACATGTAGAAGTATAGATATAGCCTTTACACATATAAAACTCATGGTATGATACTGTATACAGATTGAATACACTATGTGTATATGAATGCACTATACTGTATACAGATTGAATACACTATCTGTATATGAATGCACTATACTGTATACATGTAGAAGTATAGATATAGCCTGTACACATATAAAACTCATGGTATGATACTGTATACAGATTGAATACACTATGTGTATATGAATGCACTATACTGTATACATGTAGAAGTATAGATATTGGTTTTGAAACTGTTTGCTTTAAGATATATAGATATAGCCTGTACACATATAAAACTCATGGTATGATACTGTATACAGAGTGAATACACTATGTGTATATGAATGCCCTATACTGTATACAGATTGAATACACTTGTGTATTTGAATGAACTATACTGTATACAGATTGAATACACTATGTGTATATGAATGCACTATACTGGTACCAGATTGAATACACTATGTGTATATGAATGCACTATACTGTATACAGATGAATACACTATGTGTATATGAATGCACTATACTGTATACAGATTGAATACATGTAGAAGTATAGATATTGGTTTTGAACCTGTTTGCATGAAGATATATAGATATAGCCTGTACACATATAAAACTCATGGTATGATACTGTATACAGATTGAATACACTATGTGTATATGAATGCCCTATACTGTATACAGATTGAATACACTTGTGTATTTGAATGAACTATACTGTATACAGATTGAATACACTATCTGTATATGAATGCACTATACTGTATACATGTAGAAGTATAGATATAGCCTGTACACATATAAAAACTCATAGTCTATGATACTGTATTCAGATTGAATACACTATGTGTATATGAATGCACTATACTGTATACATGTAGAAGTATAGATAGGTTTTGAACCTGTTTGCATGAAGATATATAGATATAGCCTGTACACATATAAAACTCATGGTATGATACTGTATAAAGTTGAATACACTATGTGTATATGAATGCACTATACTGTATACAGATTGAATACACTATGTGTATATGAATGCACTATACTGTATACAGATTGAATACACTATCTGTATATGAATGCACTATACTGTATACATGTAGAAGTATAGATATAGCCTGTAAACATATAAAACTCATGGTATGATACTGTATACAGATTGAATACACTATGTGTATATGAATGCACTATACTGTATACAGATTGAATACACTATCTGTATATGAATGCATATACTGTATACATGTAGAAGTATAGATATACCTGTACACATATAAAACTCATGGTATGATACTGTATACAGATTGAATACACTATTGTAAATGAATGCAACTATACTGTATACATGTAGAAGTATAGATATTGGTTTTGAAACTGTTTGCTTTAAGATATATAGATATAGCCTGTACACATAGAAAACTCATGGTATGATACTGTATACAGAGTGAATACACTATGTGTATATGAATGCACTATACTGTATACATGTAGAAGTATAGATATTGGTTTCGAACCTGTTTGCATGAAGATAAATAGATATAGCCTGTACACATATAAAACTCATGATATGATACTATATACAGATTGAATACACTATGTGTATATGAATGCACTATACTGTATACAGATTGAATACACTATCTGTATATGAATGCACTATACTGTATACAGATTGAATACACTATGTGTATATGAATGCACTATACTGTATACAGATTGAATACATGTAGAAGTATAGATATTGGTTTTGAACCTGTTTGCATGAAGATATATAGATATAGTCTGTACACATATAAAACTCATGGTATGATAATGTATACAGATTGAATACACTATGTGTATATGAATGCCCTATACTGTATACAGATTGAATACACTTGTGTATTTGAATGAACTATACTGTATACAGATTGAATACACTATGTGTATATGAATGCACTATACTGGATACAGATTGAATACACTATGTGTATATGAATGCTCTATATTGTATACAGATTGAATACACTATCTGTATATGAATGCACTATACTGTATACATGTAGAAGTATAGATATAGCATGTACACATATAAAACTCATGGTATGATACTGTATACAGATTGAATACACTATGTGTATATGAATGCACTATACTGTATACATGTAGAAGTATAGATATTGGTTTTGAACCTGTTTGCATGAAGATATATAGATATAGCCTGTACACATATAAAACTCATGGTATGATACTGTATACAGATTGAATACACTATGTGTATATGAATGCACTATACTGTATACAGATTGAATACACTATGTGTATATGAATGCATTATACTGTATACATGTAGAAGTATAGATATTGGTTTTGAACCTGTTTGCATGAAGATATATAGATATAGCCTGTACACATATAAAACTCATGGTATGATACTGTATAAAGTTGAATACACTATGTGTATATGAATGCACTATACTGTATACAGATTGAATACACTATGTGTATATGAATGCACTATACTGTATACAGATTGAATACACTATCTGTATATGAATATACTGTATACATGTAGAAGTATAGATATAGCCTGTACACATATAAAACTCATGGTATGATACTGTATACAGATTGAATACACTATGTGTATATGAATGCACTATACTGTATACATGTAGAAGTATAGATATAGCCTGTACACGTATAAAACTCATGGTATGATACTGTATACAGATTGAATACACTATGTGTATATGAATGCACTATACTGTATACAGATTGAATACACTATGTGTATATGAATGCACTATACTGTATACAGATTGAATACACTATGTGTATTTGAATGCACTATACTGTATACAGATTGAATACACTATGTGTATATGAATGCACTATACTGTATACAGATTGAATACACTATGTGTATATGAATGCAATATACTGTATACATGTAGAAGTATAGATATTGGTTTTGAACCTGTTTGCATGAAGATATATAGATATAGCCTGTACACATATAAAACTCATGGTATGATACTGTATACAGATTGAATACACTATGTGTATATGAATGCACTATACTGTATACAGATTGAATACACTATGTGTATATGAATGCACTATACTGTATACAGATTGAATACACTATGTGTATATGAATGCACTATACTGTATACATGTAGAAGTATAGATATAGCCTGTACACATATAAAACTCATGGTATGATACTGTATACAGATTGAATACACTATGTGTATATGAATGCACTATAATGTATACAGATTGAATACACTATCTGTATATGAATGCACACCTATACTGGTATACATGTATAGTAATAGATATAGCCTGTACACTACAAAACTCATGGTATGATAATTTTACTATATACAGATTTAATACACTATGTTTATATGAATGCACTATACTGTATGCAGATTGAATACACTATCTGTATATGAATGCACTATACTGTATACAGATTGAATACACTATGTGTATATGAATGCACTATACTGTATACAGATTGAATACATGTAGAAGTATAGATATTGGTTTTGAACCTGTTTGCATGAAGATATATAGATATGGCCTGTACACATATTAAACTCATGCTATGATACTGTATACAGATTGAATACACTATGTGTATATGAATGCACTATACTGTTACATATTGAATACACTATGTGTATATGAATGCACTATACTGGATACAGATTGATACACTATGTGTATATGAAATGCACTATACTGTAATACATATTGAATACACTTGTGTATATGAATGCACTATACTGGATACGATTGAATACACTATGTGTATATGAATGCACTATACTGTATACATGTAGAAGTATAGATATTGGTTCTGAACCTGTTTGCATGAAGATATATAGATATAGCCTGTACACATATAAAACTCATGGTATGATACTGTATACAGATTGAATACACTATGTGTATATGAATGCACTATACTGTATACAGATTGAATACACTATGTGTTATATGAATGCATTATACTGTATACATGTAGAAGTATAGATCTAGCCTGTAACACATTAAAACTCATGGTATGATACCTGTATACAGATTGAATACACTATGTGTATATGAATGCACTATAATGTATACAGATTGAATACACTATCTGTATATGAATGCAACTATACTGTATACATGTGAAGTATAGATATAGCCTGTACACATACAAAACTCATGGTATGATACTATATACAGATTGAATACACTATGTTTATATGAATGCACTATACTGTATACAGATTAAATACACTATCTGTATATGAATGCACTATACTGTATACAGATTGAATACACTATGTGTATATGAATGCACTATACTGTATACAGATTGAATACATGTAGAAGTATAGATATTGGTTTTGAACCTGTTTGCATGAAGATATATAGATATGGCCTGTACACATATAAAACTCATGGTATGATACTGTATACAGATTGAATACACTATGTGTATATGAATGCACTATACTGTATACAGATTGAATACACTATGTGTATATGAATGCACTATACTGTATACAGGTTGAATACAATATCTGTATATGAATGCACTATACTGTATACATGTAGAAGTATAGATATAGCCTGTACACATAAAAACTCATGGTATGATACTGTAACAGATTGAATACACTATGTGTATATGAATGCACTATACTGTATACAGATTGAATACACTATGTGTATATGAATGCACTATACTGTATACAGATTGAATACACTATGGGTATTTGAATGCACTATACTGTATACAGATTGATACACATGTGTATATGAATGCAATATCTGTTACTGTAGAAGTATAGATATTGGTTTTGAACCTGTTTGCATGAAGAATATAGATATAGCCTGTACACATATAAAACTCATGGTATGATACTGTATACAGATTGAATACACTATGTGTATATGAATGCACTATACTGTATACAGATTGAATACACTACGTGTATATGAATGCACTATACTGTATACATGTAGAAGTATAGATATAGCCTGTACACATATAAAACTCATGGTATGATACTGTATAAAGATTGAATACACTATGTGTATATGAATGCACTATAATGTATACAGATTGAATACCTATCTGTATATGAATGCACTTACTGTATACATGTAGAAGTATAGATATAGCCTTTGCACATACAAAACTCATGGTATGATACTATATACAGATGAATACACTATGTTTATATGAATGCACTATACTGTATACAGATTGAATACACTATCTTGTATATGAATGCACTATACTGTATACAGATTGAATACACTATGTGTATATGAATGCACTATACTGTAACAGATTGAATACATGTAGAAGTATAGATATTGGTTTTGACCTGTTTTGCATGAAGATATATAGATATGGCCTGTACAACATATAAAACTCATGCTATGATACTGTATACAGATTGAATACACTATGTGTATATGAATGCACTATACTGTATACATATTGAGACACTATTTGTATATGAATGCACATATCTGGATACAGATATTGAATACACTATGTGTATATGAATGCACTATACTGTATACATATTGAATACACTATGTGTATATGAATGCACTATACTGGATACAGATTGAATACACTATGTGTTATGAAAAATGCACTAAACTATAATCTTACATGTAGAAGTATAGATATTGGTTCTGAACCTGTTTGCATGAAGATATATAGATATAGCCTGTACACATATAAAACTCATGGTATGATACTGTATACAGATTGAATACACTATGTGTATATGAATGCACTATACTGTATACAGATTGAATACACTATGTGTATATGAATGCACTATACTGTATACAGGTTGAATACAATATCTGTATATGAATGCACTATACTGTATACATGTAGAAGTATAGATATAGCCTGTACACATATAAAACTCATGGTATGATACTGTATACAGATTGAATACACTATGTGTATATGAATGCACTATACTGTATACAGATTGAATACACTATGTGTATATGAATGCACTATACTGTATACAGATTGAATACACTATGTGTATTTGAATGCACTATACTGTATACAGATTGAATACACTATGTGTATATGAATGCAATATACTGTATACATGTAGAAGTATAGATATTGGTTTTGAACCTGTTTGCATGAAGATATATAGATATAGCCTGTACACATATAAAACTCATGGTATGATACTGTATACAGATTGAATACACTATGTGTATATGAATGCACTATACTGTATACAGATTGAATACACTACGTGTATATGAATGCACTATACTGTATACATGTAGAAGTATAGATATAGCCTGTACACATATAAAACTCATGGTATGATACTGTATAAAGATTGAATACACTATGTGTATATGAATGCACTATAATGTATACAGATTGAATACACTATCTGTATATGAATGCACTATACTGTATACATGTAGAAGTATAGATATAGCCTGTGCACATACAAAACTCATGGTATGATACTATATACAGATTGAATACACTATGTTTATATGAATGCACTATACTGTATACAGATTGAATACACTATCTGTATATGAATGCACTATACTGTATACAGATTGAATACACTATGTGTATATGAATGCACTATACTGTATACAGATTGAATACATGTAGAAGTATAGATATTGGTTTTGAACCTGTTTGCATGAAGATATATAGATATGGCCTGTACACATATTAAACTCATGCTATGATACTGTATACAGATTGAATACACTATGTGTATATGAATGCACTATACTGTATACATATTGAATACACTATGTGTATATGAATGCACTATACTGGATACAGATTGAATACACTATGTGTATATGAATGCACTATACTGTATACATATTGAATACACTATGTGTATATGAATGCACTATACTGGATACAGATTGAATACACTATGTGTATATGAATGCACTATACTGTATACATGTAGAAGTATAGATATTGGTTCTGAACCTGTTTGCATGAAGATATATAGATATAGCCTGTACACATATAAAACTCATGGTATGATACTGTATACAGATTGAATACACTATGTGTATATGAATGCACTATACTGTATACAGATTGAATACACTATGTGTATATGAATGCATTATACTGTATACATGTAGAAGTATAGATATAGCCTGTACACATATAAAACTCATGGTATGATACTGTATACAGATTGAATACACTATGTGTATATGAATGCACTATAATGTATACAGATTGAATACACTATCTGTATATGAATGCACTATACTGTATACATGTAGAAGTATAGATATAGCCTGTACACATACAAAACTCATGGTATGATACTATATACAGATTGAATACACTATGTTTATATGAATGCACTATACTGTATACAGATTAAATACACTATCTGTATATGAATGCACTATACTGTATACAGATTGAATACACTATGTGTATATGAATGCACTATACTGTATACAGATTGAATACATGTAGAAGTATAGATATTGGTTTTGAACCTGTTTGCATGAAGATATATAGATATGGCCTGTACACATATTAAACTCATGGTATGATACTGTATACAGATTGAATACACTATGTGTATTGATGAACTATACTGTATACAGATTGAATACACTATGTGTATATGAATGCACTATACTGTATCCAGGTTGAATACAATATCTGTATATGAATGCACTATACTGTATACATGTAGAAGTTAGATATAGCCTGTACACATATAAAACTCATGGTATGATACTGTATATACAGATTGAATACACTATGTGTATATGAATGCACTATACTGTATACAGTTGAATACACTATGTGTATATGAATGCACTATACTGTATACAGATTGAATACACTATGTGTATTTGAATGCACTATACTGTATACAGATTGAATACACTATGTGTATATGAATGCAATATACTGTATACATGTAGAAGTATAGATATTGGTTTTGAACCTGTTTGCATGAAGATATATAGATATAGCCTGTACACATATAAAACTCATGGTATGATACTGTATACAGATTGAATACACTATGTGTATATGAATGCACTATACTGTATACGATTGAAACACTACGTGTATATGAATGCACTATACTGTATAAATGTAGAAGTATAGATATAGCCTGTACACATATAAAACTCATGGTTGTACTGTATAAAGATTGAATACACTATGTGTATATGAATGCACTATAATGTATACAGATTGAATACACTAATCTGTATATGAATGCACTATACTGTATACATGTAGAAGTATAGATATAGCCTGTGCACATACAAAACTCATGGTATGATACTATATACAGATTGAATACACTATGTTTAATGAATGCACTATACTGTATACAGATTGAATACCTATCTGTATATGAATGCACTATACTGTATACAGATTGAATACACTATGTGTATATGATGCACTATACTGTATACAGATTGAATACATGTAGAAGTATAGATATTGGTTTTGAACCTGTTTGCATGAAGATATATAGATTATGGCCTGTACACATATTAAACTCATGCTATGATACTGTATACAGATTGAATACACTATGTGTATATGAATGCACTATACTGTCTACAGATTGAATACACTATGTGTATATGAATGCACTATACTGGATACAGATTGAATACCTATGTGTATGAATGCACTATACTGTATACATATTTAAATCACACTATGTGTATATGAATGCACTATACTGGATACAGATTGAATACACTATGTGTATATGAATGCACTATACTGTATACATGTAGAAGTATAGATATTGGTTCTGAACCTGTTTGGCATGAAGATATATAGATATAGCCTGTACCATATTAAAACTCATGGATGATACTGTATACAGATTGAATACACTATGTGTATATGAATGCACTATACTGTATACAGATTGAATACACTAGTGTATATGAATGCACTATACTGTATACATTTAGAAGTATAGATATAGCCTGTACACATATAAAACTCATGGTATGATTACTGTATACAGATTGATACACTATGTGTATATGAATGCACTATACTGTATACATGTAGAAGTATAGATATAGCCTGTAACATACAAAATCATGGTATGATACTATATACGATTGAAATACACTAGTTATATGAATGCACTATACTGTATACAGATTGAATACACTATGTGTATATGAATGCACTATACTGTATACAGATTGAATACACTATGTGTATATGAATGCACTATACTGGATACAGATTGAATACACTATGTGTATATGAATGCACTATACTGTATACATATTGAATACACTATGTGTATATGAATGCACTATACTGGATACAGATTGAATACACTATGTGTATATGAATGCACTATACTGTATACAGATTGAATACAGTATGTGTATATGAATGCACTATACTGTATACAGATTGAATACACTATGTGTATATGAATGCACTATACTGTATACAGATTGAATACACTATGTGTATTTGAATGCACTATACTGTATACAGATTGAATACACTATGTGTATATGAATGCACTATACTGTATACATGTAGAAGTATAGATATTGGTTCTGAACCTGTTTGCATGAAGATATATAGATATAGCCTGTACACATATAAAACTCATGGTATGATACTGCATACAGATTGAATACACTATGTGTATATGAATGCACTATACTGTATACATGTAGAAGTATAGATATTGGTTTTGAACCTGTTTGCATGAAGATATATAGATATAGCCTGTACACATATAAAACTCATGGTATGATACTATATACAGATTTAATACACTATGTGTATATGAATGCACTATACTGTATACAGATTGAATACACTATGTCTATATGAATGCAATATACTGTATACATGTAGAAGTATAGATATTGGTTTTGAACCTGTTTGCATGAAGATATATAGATATAGCCTGTACACATATAAAACTCATGGTATGATACTGTATACAGATTGAATACACTATGTGTATATGAATGCACTATACTGTATACATGTAGAAGTATAGATATAGCCTGTACACATATAAAACTCATGGTATGATACTGTGTACAGATTGAATACACTATGTGTATATGAATGCATTATACTGTATACATGTAGAAGTATAGATATAGCCTGTACACATACAAAACTCATGGTATGATACTATATACAGATTGAATACACTATGTTTATATGAATGCACTATACTGTATACCGATTGAATACACTATCTGTATATGAATGCACTATACTGTATACAGATTGAATACACTATGTGTATATGAATGCACTATACTGTATACAGATTGAATACATGTAGAAGTATAGATATTGGTTTTGAACCTGTTTGCATGAAGATATATAGATATGGCCTGTACACATATTAAACTCGTGGTATGATACTGTATACAGATTGAATACACTATGTGTATATGAATGCACTATACTGTATACAGATTGAATACACTATGTGTATATGAATGCACTATACTGGATACAGATTGAATACATTATGTGTATATGAATGCACTATACTGTATACAGATTAAATACACAATGTGTATATGAATGCACTATACTGTATACAGATTGAATACACCATGTGTATATGAATGTACTATACTGGATACAGATTGAATACACTATGTGTATATGAATGCACTATACTGTATACATGTAGAAGTATAGATATTGGTTTTGAACCTGTTTGCATGAAGATATATAGATATAGCCTGTACACATAGAAAACTCATGGTATGATACTGTATACAGATTGAGTACACTATGTGTACATGAATGCACTATACTTTATACATGTAGAAGTATAGATATTGGTTTTGAACCTGTTTGCATGAAGATATATATTATAAACCTGTACACATATAAACTCATGATATGATACTATGTACAGATTG